>APFE031752771.1:50012-205367 GCA_000404065.3 Pinus taeda | reverse complement strand
ACTCATAGACCATGATCCATATGTCTAAAAATATACATAGTCTAAAAATAGACTTTGCGCCAAAAATAGCCAGCAGGCCCACTTAGTGAAGGCGACTTCTTTTCACTAAGCTCCATCATCTTGTTGCATTTTCAACAAATGTGACTAGCAAGATGGTAGACTACAGTTCCCTAGACTCTCTCTATGGATCATATGAATTGCAGACACACTGAGAAGCTTAAATGCATAAATAAGGAGTTGCAAGGCAGATAATGACGGAATTATACAGGCATAGAAGAAACAAGCATAGGTAAATGCAGTGACACTTCAAAGTTTGTTAGAATTGCAGCGACAGGGACCACTTCGAATCAACCATGAGTAGGAGGATAGAAGTAATGGGGCATATGGTAGCAGGTCTCATGGTGAGTACATGTTGGATGGAGAGGACATGATCAGAGATGGCAGGTCCTTGGATACTCTGGATAGGAGAGGTGATGGACGCAGGTACTATTCTAGTTTTGGTTCTGACAAGCATTATGATCGACATCATTATCATCCTTACTGGAGGAGTGACAGAGGATATTTTCCGGATGATTTTAAGAAAGTAAAGCTACCTACATTTGATGGAGAGATGAAGAAATCACAACATGCAGAGGCATGGTTTCTTGGTATGAAGAAGTTATTCAAGTTGAATGATTATTCACAGAATATGAAAGCCCGAATAACTACAATAAGTCTCAATGGTAAAGTAGATATTTGGTGGGAAAATGTGAAGAATTTCAGAGGTATTCATGAGGAGGACTTGACTTGGAGTGATTTTGAGAGGCTATTTTGAAAGAAGTATCTATTAGAGAGATACTTTGATGACGGGGCAAAATATTTCTATGAACTAAAGATGGGATCAATGGTAGATGAGGAGTACACTAGCAGGTTCTTAGATCTATTGAGGCATGTGCCTTACCTCAAGGAGGATAAGGCCAAGATTCAGGGATTCATTAGTGGATTATCGATTTCACTCAAAGACATGATTGAGTTCGACGAGCCTAGATCATTGGCGGAGGCCATTCACAAGCTAAAGCATTGTTATGAGCAATCAAAGCGCAAATCTAAGACTAAGCCGAACTAGAAAGGTAATGCAAAGAACAAAGGAAAACAGGATAAGAAGTGAACAAGCCCTCAAGGTATAGGTAATAAAGAGAATGTGGTGCCATATAAGAAGTTAAATGCTACTGATAGAGGACATGGACTTCGATCTAAGGAGTAGAATAAGGATGTAGACTGGAAGCATTTGTAGTGTTGGACTTGTGGAGGAGAGCATCGTACGAGAGATTGTCCACGACATTAGGGTGGTAGACTACATATCTATAGTGTTTAGGAGGCATAAATAGTGGGAGATGTTGGGTAGAGTATTCTTAGGATCTATGTAGCGTTGGACAACAGACAGGCAGACCATCAGGCGTCTATCATTGAGATGGACATTAAGCTTTGTGATGAAGTTGTTTCTATTTTGATAGACCCTCGATCTAATTATAGTTATGTTTATCTTGACCCAGTGGATAGGTGTGGTTTGAATAAAGAAGTGCATGCAAAGTCTTGGTTAGTGCAATTGGCTACAGGTACAAGGAAGAGAGTTCATCACTTGGTAAGAGCTTGTACATTTGATTTGAATGGTATTCTTCCCTCAATACATTTGAATGTATTTTTGTTGGGATCATACATTATGTTGTTGGGCATGGATTGGTAGTACCTTCATAGAACCAATGTAGATTGTTATGAAAAATCCATTGAGTGCTTGGATGGCAATGAGGAACAAAGATTCTTGCGGGGTAAGAAGAAAGCAACTGTAACACCCTCCTCCCACATCCACCCAAGTAACCATGCTAACCGAGGTAAACATGAGATGATAGGATACTATGATTAGATTTGACCTCATAGGTGGCCTTAAGGAAGTGGAATCGACAAAACATCACACACAGTCATCCAACATCATCAACAAAACCCTCAGAGGACAAGTCAGCCACTTAGACAACATTTCCCTGGGTCCCACTGTTGTTCTGGACCTCTTAGGCCATAGTCACTCTCATGCTATGGGTAAGGGAGCGACAAGAGACCTAAAGTTGCTCTCATAGGCTTGCATCCCAGCGACTGTAGACTAAAGTTGGTAGTTTTGTGCCAATGGCCCCAGAATTTAAGCCAATTTTTCAGGCCTAGAGCCCAGGCCACTACCCAAAATGGAATGAAAGCTCAGAATCAAGTAAAGTACAAGGAAACAATGATGCAAAAGCAATAAGTTGATCAAAATATTAGCCAAACCCCTACTAGCCATGACATACATTTCATCAAACATATTGTCAACATGTAGCCTATAGGTGTAAACAACAGAATTAAGTGTAGGGATCTCATACTTATCTGAGAATCGTTATGAACCATTGTCCCCTATTGCAATTTTTCACCTTATCACTTATTAGGTCATAGATACCATATCCATTCAATTATAAGTAAAAACATGTTGAGATCCATACATAGATGCTGCCACAAAATGTGCATATAACCAACATAATAGGAATAAAAATACCATAAACATATCAGCCATCAAAATCCATATATATATATATATAAGTACATTTGCACATGGGAATCAAGGGAATGAATTTCTCATTACTTAATGAAATCAACCAACCAGAGATGGGACTACCACGTTCCACATAACCATAGAATGGCTGAGTCAAATCTCTCTTCAGCCATTCACCCCCATGCCATATTCCAAGCATGAATGTGGGACTCGATCCAAAAGAACTTAACCAGGGCATACCGAGGCTAAACCACCTCACCCTCATCAATAGAAACCAACTTTTACCGTAATCCATCTTGAATCACTAGGCCAACATAATGAACACATCATAACTGGTTTTACCTTGATCTCCACCCAATCAGTAGGCCAAACAAGAATGGATGCCACTGGATTTCTGCACCTACACCGTGAGGAATTTTCTTGTCTCCTAGTCTCTTAGGATTAATCGTAATCCAAATACGGATCACTAGGCCCTAAAGCGAGACCCATTCTTCAGTCTTTACCGCATATCCCAAACCCAGGATTACTAGGCCCAATAGAGAGAAAACCACCTCTAAGATTTATCGTATAACCTACCATTGACCGACAAGGATTCCTAAGCCATCTGAGGAAACACAAACTCTGGCTTTACTGCAACCCACATTCCGGTTCAAGGGTTACCAGGCCATGTGTTCTATAATTTCGGAGATCCACCTCACTTAACTTCAAATCCATCTAGCAAACCATCTCAACCAAACATGAGAACCCCATCACACCACGGCTATCTGAAAATGGCAAGCTAGGCTGAAAAACATGGTTACACCAGGAAAAACCCATGCCATGATAGAAAAGAACCACATGTAATGCCATGCATGCCAAATATTGCAAGGAAAATACACATGCAAGTCGATACCTGCAACAAATCCTATTGTAGCTGCTTGATCCTACCTTTCCCTGCTTAATCCTTGCTTTCTCTTGTCTTCTTTGCCTTTCGTGCTCCCATGCAAAAGTGTTCTAAGAAAACTCTAAGTATCCAAGAGTAGAAGAGAGAGAATAATGGGAGTGCTCCAAAACTGAACTAACAAAAGGTTACCAATTGATCCTTAGAAGCCTTTTTATGAATGAGGCCTATATTTTCTTCATTTTCCATTATTTTCCTTCATTTTCCTCCTCACATGCAACCTGTGACCTTTCACCTCCTTTTTCTCCTAATTTCCATTATTTTCATAAATAATTGTGCAAAAAATGCCATTTTTCCTTTCCAAAGCCTTAGCAATCGCCTTTGCCAATTTCCTTAGCTATAAACAACTAAATTAAACCCCCCCTAGGATGTCTTGCCCAACATTCATCTTGGAATAAGTGTCCCATTCATCTGTGGTTATTGTTTTTAACTTTTATTACATGGAATTTTTCACCAAGGTTGTTACAACAACATCAGTTAGAATGATGACAACTATGCAGGCCAAGTGTAGTCACAGGAAAGGGTGTGTGTTATTTGCAGTGCACATTTCTAGTGACAAAGGTAAGGAAGTCAAGGATGTAGATGTTTTAGGCAAGTACCCAGTTCTACAACAATTTCAGGATGTATTTCCTCAAGATATTTAATAGTTTCCACCTCATGGGGAAGACTTTTCTATTGATTTGGTGCTAGGGGCAACTTTGACATCAAAGGCACCTTATAGGATGAGCACTCCAGAGTTGCTAGAGTTGAAGTTGCAATTGAAGGAAATGTTGGACAAAGGATACATTAGGCCAAGTGTATCACCATGGGGCACACTGGTATTGTTTGTGAAAAAGAAGGATGGTACTCTTAGGTTGCGCATTAACTACAAATAGTTAAACAAAGTGACCATTAAGAACAAGCATCTGTTATCAAGGATTCATGACTTGTTCAATCAGCTGAAGGGAGCAGTAGTGTTCTTAAATATTGATTTGAGATCCGGATATCATCATATATGCATTAAAGAAGAAGACATCTACAAGACAAATTTTCGGACTAGGTATGGGCATTATGAGTTCATTGTAGTTCCATTTGGTTTAACTATTTCTACAACTACCTTTATGTGCTTGATGAATAGTGTGTTGCATACATATTTGGAAAAGTTTGTTATTATGTTCATTGATGATATATTGGTATATTCAAAAAATAAAGAAGAGCATGTCGAGCATTTAGCAACAATGTTGAGATTGTTGAGAGAGTATTGTAAGAACTTTGGACACCACATATCTTCACATTGGTATGATATTGTCCACTTTGGGCCTAAGCCCTCATGGATTTGTTTTTGGGCTTTACCCCAAAAGGCCTCATACAAATGGAGATATTTGTCCATCCTTATATACCCATGATTTTCCCCACTTCTAGTCAATGTGGGACTTTGGTTGTATACCCAACAATCCTCCCCTCGAACAAAGGACCATCGAGCCTCCCCTAAAACAATTATCCATCCATCCACTCTCTACCAACTAGGATTCTCCGCTCCAATGCGTTGGAAGCACACACCTTACATGGAGCACCACCTGCCTCGAGAGCTTGCTCTATCCCAGGTCAACTCCTCTTCACCGTGTTGGGACCAGGACACGTCCATGAAGAATCTGGAGCACACCGCCTGTCTAACTGAGCTTATCCATGGATCCCATCGTGATATTACCGGGGCCCACCACCTTCGTTCGGCATTCCGAGGATTCATCCACTTGGCTAACTTCGGAACTTGGATCTGATACCACTTGTAAGAACTCTAGACACCACATATCTCCACAATGGTATGATATTGTCCACTTTGGGCCTAAGCCCTCAAGGATTTGTTTTTGGGCTTTACCCCAAAAGGCCTCATACCAATGGAGATATTTGTCCATCCTTATATACCCATGATTTTCCCCACTTCTAGTCAATGTGGTACTTTGGTCGTATACCCAACAAGTATCAGTTGTGTGCTAAACTTAGCAAGTACAGTTTCTTTTGGATTGAGGTACACTACTTGGGGCATGTGGTTTCCAAGGATGACATAATAATAGACCCAGAAAAGGCAAGATCTATCATGGAGTGGGTAGTTCCCAAGAATGTAGATGAGTTGAGATCTTTCATGGGGTTAGCAGGTTATTACAGGAGGTTCATCAAGAAATTCTCACAGATTGCTTATCCTATCACATCATTGTAGAGGAAAGTTAAGAAGTTTGAGTGGACAGAGGAGTGTGTGGCTAGTTTTGAGCAACTCGAGAAGTTGTTGACACATGTACCAATGTTAGAGATTGCAGATCCAAACAAAGAGTTTGTAGTATGTACAAATGCTTGCAAGGGAGGACTTGGTGGATTCCTTATACAGGATGGGAAAGTGATATGCTATGAGTCACAAAGGTTGAATGAGTACAAGAAGAACTACCTGACACCTGACCTTGAGTTGGCAGCAATTGTACATGCATTGAAGATGTGGAGGCACTATCTTCTTGGAAGGAGGTTTGTATTGATGAGTGATAACAATGGTTTATGGTACCTATATGATCAACTGAATCTGAATGGCAGGCACGCTCAGTGGTTGGCCACAATCAATGAGTTCGAATTTGAGATCAGGTATATCAAAGGTAAATAGAACAGGGTGGCAGATGCTCTTAGCAGATGAATACAGGTAAATCACATAACAACTATGAGTTCCTATGGGATAGATTTACAGGATAGGATCTTACGGGTAGGTTGGCAGGATGACAAGTATATGGAGATTGTGCAAAGATTGCAACAGAGTACAAGTAGTGGTACAAGTGTAGGTACATATTGTGTAGGTATAGGTACAAGTGGTATAGGTACATGTACAAGTACATGTACAATTGCAAGTGCTTAGGATGTGGACTATCGTCTCACTGTAGATGGATTGGTTAGATTTAGGGATAGGATATATGTGTCAGATAGCAGTGAGCTCAAGAAGGTGATCTTGAGGGAGTTTCATGTGAGACCATATTCAGGTCACCCCGGTTGTTAGAAGATGTTGACAATAGTGAAGAAATTATATTATTGGCTGAATTTGAAAGATATGTAACAGATTTTGTGGCTAGGTGCTTGGATTGTCAACAGGTGAAGGCAGAGTGTAAGCATCCAGGTGGAATACTACAACTGATTCTAATTCTAGAGTCAAAATGGGAGGTCATTTTCCATGGACTTTATCATATGTTTGTCAAGGATAGTGAGACAATATGATTCCATCATGGTAGTGGTGGACAGGTTGACAAAGGTGGTGTACTTCATTCAAGTGAAGTCTACATTCTCATCAAGTGATGTAGCATAAGTATTCATCAGGAACACGGTCAGATTGCATGGAGTTCTGAAGAACATTGTATCTAACAGGGATGTGAAGTTCACTTCCAAGTTTTGGAAGGAGTTATTTGCAGGTTTGGGCGCAAAGTTGGCCTTCAGTACAACATATCATCCACAGACAAATGGACAAACAGAGAGGGTCAACAACATATTGGTGGACATGTTGAGGATGTATGCGACACATCAACAATGGAAGTGGGAAGAGTACCTTCCACTGGTAGAGTTTGCTTTCAACAACGGGTACCGAGAACCACTAAGGATGAGTCCGTTTGAGGCATTGTATGGCCGGAGTTGTAATACTCTCATCAGTTGGAGTGATCCGGTTAACATGGTGTTGATTGAACCAGACATGTTGGCAGATATAAAGTGGGAAATGCAAGTAATCAAGAAGAATTTGAAAGCAACACAGGATAGGCAGAAGAGATATGCAAATTAGAATAGGTTATTCAAGGAGTTCTTAGTTGGGGAACAGGTGTACTTGCGCATCAAACTGAAGAGGAGATCCTTGCAGATTGGATCATGTGCCAAGCTAGCACCCTGGTTTTGTGGACCTTTTAGGATTATTGAGAGGATTGGGCACGTAGCCTATCGATTTGCATTGCGTCCGACAGTGAAAGTCCATGATGTTTTCCATGTGTCATCGCTAAAGAAGTATGTTAAAGATGTTGATCATGTGATTGATTGGTCTGTATTCCAGGTGGAGCCATAAGGAGAATTTCAACCGAAACCACAGTTCATTTTGTAGATAAATATGCTCATGCTCTGGAACCGAGCAATCAAGTAAGTTAGAGTGCAATGGACGTACTTTGGGCCCGACGAAACTAAATGAGAGATGGCGGATCAGATGTGAGCTATGTATCCTTCCTTATTCACTGGTTGAGTGGATGTTTTGGAATAGGTTTTTGGTACACGTTTTGGTGATATTTGGTATATGTACATATGTAAATGGATGTAAATACCACCATGAGATATGTTATAAAGCTTCAATAATTGGTATGGGTGTCATGTCATTATGATGTTATACTTGTTATATTGTCATGTAGGTTTGTTTCTCAATAGGATGATCATTGTAAATACTGCAACAAGCTAAATTATAAAGCTCTATGGACAATATGTTTTTCTTACAACAACCTTGTCGGTTGTAGGTGTTGTTGAACACCGAGGACGTTTTTCCCCAAGGGGGAGGGTTTTGTTACAACCTTGGTCAAAAATCCATGTAAAAGTTAATAAAGGCAAAATATATACCAAGATCATGGGACACATATTCCAAGTTGAATTTTGGGCAAAAGCACAGTGATGGGGATCACTGGTGATTGATTAATGGCTAAGGATATTAGCAAAGGCTTTGGAAATGAAAAGTGGCATTTTGGCACGTTTATTTATGAAAATAATGGAAATTAGGAAAAAAGGGAGGAGAAAGGTCATATGTTGCATGTGAGGAGGAAAACGAAGGAAAATAATGGAAAATGAAGAAAATAGAGGCCTCATTAATAAAAAGGCTTTTGAGGATCAGTTCATAGACTTTTTTTTTCAATTCAATTTTGGAGCTCTCTCTCTCCATTCTCTCTCTCTCTCATACTCTTGGACACTTAGAGTTTTCTTGGAGCACTCTTGGAGGAGTGTGGCATACTTGGAGTTTTGGAGCAAGAAGGCAAAGGAAGAGCACGAAAGCGCAAGAGGACATCGTGACCAATAGCAACAACAGGTTTTTCTTGCAAGTACTGAGTTGCATGTATGTTTCCCTCACTAGTTTTGGGCATGCATGGCATATGCATGTGGTTTATTGGCCATGATCTATCATTGGCATGGAGGATTGCCTGGATTTATAGTGGATTTGTCTAGCCTTTCCGTTTCTGGGATAGCCATGGTGTTGTGGGTTCATTTCTTTGTTTTTATAGTTGGTTCTCATGTTTCCTTTAGTTTGGGTTGAGTTACTAGTTCCTGGAAGCCCTGGTTGGACAAACGCTCTGGAAGCTCGAAGACAACTATGGGTTGAGTTACTAGTTTCTGGAAGCCCTGACTAGACAAACGCTTTGGAATCCTGACGAAAATTGTGGATTTAGTTACTAGTCCTGGAAGCCTTGGTTGGAACAAACACTGTGGAGCCCTAGAAGGCTTGGGTAGAGACTAATCTAGTGATGGTTTGTGATGTCCGATCGTGAGGTGGAATCACTAGTTGATGGGTTGAGGTGGTTTGGCCTCATGAAGCCCTGGTTCAGTTTTGATGGATCATTGCATGAGATCCCACATTCATGCTTGGAATATGGCACATGGGTGACTGGTTGAAGAGAGATTTGGCTCAACCATTACTATGGTCGGGTGATACATGGAAGTCCCAGACCTTTTTACATTTTTCTTGTGGTAATAAAAGCTCTTTCCTATGGTATTGATCAGTAAATATGCTTATTGTTATGTGGATTATATGGTTGTTCTATGCTTAGCATCTCTGTTGTTTATATGTTGATTATGAATGAGTTTTATGATTGTCATGATGTATGGCTCATATCATATTTTTACTTGTAAATGATTGAACAATGTATCTATGGCCTAATGGATGAAATTGCAGCTAATGTGTAGAGGCATCAACACTTCTTAGCGATTTTCAGATAAGTATGAGACCCCTATGCTCAGTTTTGTTGTTAAGACTTGTAGCTTTCATGTTTGTGACATGTTTGACGAAATGCCTATCATGGCTAGTAGGGGTCCAGTCTATTCCTTGTCAATGTTTTTGCAAATGTATCATTGTTATCTTGTATAAATTCACGTCTGAAGCTGTCATTGAGTTATGGGCAGTGAGCCGGGTTTTGGACCTAAAAACGTGGCACAAATCCTAGAGTCGTAGGCACAACACTGGGGAAAAAAGTCCCCCGATGCTTGCTTGCCCTTGTTTTGGGAGCATTTAGAGCCTCCTAGACGCACCCTACTCCATATCAAGGGAGCGTCCAAGGGTTTGATGCACTAAAACTTCAATTGGTCTCAGGGGTTGGTTACTTGAGTGGTTGGGATGGCTCTTGGGAGTTATGTTGCTGATGTGGAAGCTCTATGTGATGTGTTTCACTGGTTCCACTTCCTTAACTGACACATACGGAATCAAATCATATTATAGTAACTTCTGATCACATGTTTACCTCGGTCGGTCAATTACTTGGGTAGATGTGGGAGGAGGGTCTTACAACATATGTGTTTAGAGTGCTTTAAAAATATTCATGAACATTTGTGTCCAATGAATATAATCCAAGGCTATCTTGAATTCCCTTAAGACGAGGCATATGAATCATAGCGTCATATGAATTAGACTAAAACTGGGGGAAATGAAGAGAGTTAAAAAACAAAGATTATTCCCAACAACTCTTTATTAGAACATACTAACAGAGAAGGAAAATTTACATTTGAAATTTTAGTGTGTACAAAATATCTATGGGTTTTTTTTTTCTTCTTCTGTCCCATGGAAAAAGCCCCATTGTGGCATAAATAGTCCTTAATATTCCTTGCCACTGAATCTTCATGTGCCTTTGTGTTTTTTGGTTGAAGTAATAGTTCCATTCTCATACTAATTTGAAAGCTATAACTCTAATCACGTCATGTAGTTAGAGTGACCTGTAGCTAGAGGAAACCCTAGGTCGTCATACCAAGATACAATATGTCGTCATGTTTTTCCCTCGTAGCTACATTTATTTGCATGTTTCCATTTTTGTAAGGTAGAATAAGTGTTAGTGGGTCAAGTTGAAGTAGTTCTCTCACCAGATCAAAGGAGATGGATTAATTGGTTCTGATGTACAATGTTGTGTGGCCCTTTATGTCTGTTCTAGTAGAAATTTGTGGATCCTTTGCTACTAAAGCTTTGACAATATCTATCTAACCACTGGTGCAAGCATAAGTAGTGCATTGTTGACTTTGCTTCTGGGAATCCGAGTGAATTGGCTTCCATAATTTTTCTCAGATGATGGTTGCGGTTTAGAAGTTCCTTGACAATACCCATATACAAGTTTTCAATGGAGTTAATAAGAATGCACGACACTACATATGTGTAAATAAACATTCAAATATGTGATCCCATGAATCCATTCAACCTTAACAACTTAGAAATGAAGTTGACTATTAAGTAGTGCATAATTGACATGCATGAAAAGAGAAAATGGCATAGAGGTTTTTTCACATGTTATGTAAGATAATAAAAAAAGCAGGGAAAGAATATGCATTTTTTTTGGACCTAAAATAGTTTTTGAGCAGGTTATGAAGGGAGAGTATGAGTATCATTTCTCATGTTGTGTCTCACAATAAAAGGCAACAACACTTAAGCATCATGGAAGTTTGGTAGTTGAAACGACGATGGTATATCAACTTGAAGTGGAGATTTGGAGAGCCTTCAAAGATATCCTTTTGAGAGAAATAACACATTTTTATCTTTCTGCTTGTGCAAGAACCAATTTTTCACTTTCCATAGGTTTCTCATAATTCATAGTGTCCAAACAACAATACTTTGGTGCAAGGATATCCAACGTGACATCATAGGTGTCTGCGGGTCTCATACTTGTCTCAGAATCGCAAAGAAGCATTGATGCCTCAACATATTAGCTGCAATTTCATCTATTAGGCCATAGATACATTGTTCATCCATTTACAAGTAGAAACATGATATGAGACAAACATCATGACAATCATAAAAGCCATTCATAACCAACATATAAACATTCGAGATGCTAAGCATAGAAAAGAAATATAAGCCACATAACAATAAGCATATTTACCCATCAATACCATAAGAAAGAGCTTTTATTACTACAAGCAAAATGCAACTAGGTTTAGACATCCATGTACCACCTGACCATAGACATGGTTGAGTGAAATATCTCTTTAGCAAGTCATCCATGTGCCATATTCCAAGCATGAATGTGGGATCTCATGGAACAATCCATCAAGATAGAACCAGTGGCTTCCAAAGGCCAAACCACCTCAACCCATCAACCAATGATTCCACATCACAGTCAGACATCACAAACCTGTTGTGCCTTGCAAAACAACCCCCCATTTCATCTTTATTATTATCTACAAGACCATTAAAATATGAAATGGGTCCCTTTCAAAATAAAATTGATGTCAATAATCCTTACTTTATAGAAATCCGATAAAGACAAGAAGAGCAATATCTCTTTAAAACATTGGAAATAAAGCAAATATGTATGCATCCAGCAAACAAAAGGCTTCCCCCGACCCGATAAAGCTATCGGCGATATCGGCCATCGGCATTCCCTCGTGCATTACTATCGCGCCCATCGGCCAAAGCCCCGACCCGATAAGGCTATCGGCGATATCGGCAATCGGCGGTTCCTTTAGCACCATTATCATGCCTATCGATAAGGTCCCGACCCGATAAAGCCATCGGCGATATCGGTGATCGGCGGTTCCTTTCGCATATCAAGTATTGCTCATAGACATCTCTCCGACCCGATATCGGCAATCGGCGATCGGTGGTTTCTCTTGCCAAAACTTTAATGCGCATAACCCTTTCCCCGATCCGATATCGGCGATCGGCGATCGGCACCAATTGAAACATTGTTAAAACTATCCTCGCGCCCCTCCCCGATCCGATAAGATAAGGCACAGTTCTCCAAGAAAAGCCGTTAGAATGATTGGAAAGCTCAAGTTAATAACAATTAAGGCATAATCATTCCCGCTCGGCCGCCGGTACGCCCATTGCATGATTTACAAGATTTTTAGGCGAATATTGCACTAATAAGCATTTATAAGGTGGCAGGTCCTATACGGCCCCTTAATGAATCCATCCTTTCAAATCTGCCTATAGATCATATCCGCGCTGTTTTAATAAAGGCAAAGTATATTGACGTTCTTCTTTTTATCTTACTCTCAGTTGCGAGTGTTATTATTATCTAGTATTACGCCATTTTCACCCTTCTGTGCAGATTACAGATTTACCAAGCAATTCAGGCATTATGGGAAAGAAGCAGAAGAAGGTTGCAGGCGAATTACCATCCACGCCACAACTTATAGTAAACAGTAAGAAGGGATTAATATCAGATACAACGTGCGCGGGACTCGCCAGAACTACCTGGCAAGGAACTTACGATTTGCTGGAAGCCGAGAAGCCTAAGCAGGTGGTAGAGGAAGCTACGGCAGATTCTACCAAGAAATCAGAATGCACTCTCAAGGACTTGGCCGACTCTTTCCTACATAGGATAGCGGCAAGAGAACAAATGCTTCCATACACCGATGTAATCAAATGGGCAATTGAAGAAATTCCTATCAGGGACAGAACTTTCGTTGCAAAAGATGGAAGAATTTTTGGGTCCTTCAAGCCAGAGGATTTGAGGCAAATGTATCATTTGCCTATGCCAGAGAAGGTTTACAATAGCGCATTCCTGGAGAAGTTCGCGAGTGAGAATGAAATTGAGTCTGAGCCTATCAAGGATTGGAGGCAGAATCCAGCTAAGCACAAGCATGAAGCCTCCGGTAAGTACTCAGTCGACTCCTTGTGTTCACCATATTGCTATGCCGCTATAATGATGTGTAGATTATGGGGTCTGCATGACTCCGCCATTTTTACTATCGAAATGGTTCCCCTCATGGAGGCGGCAATCAACAGTTGGATTATGGATTGGGCCACCATCCTTTCGGATAAGCTCGCCCTTGCCATCCAAGAATATAGGAATAAGACCAGAGTTAGTGAAAGAATAATCCCCCCATTCTATTACAGTGCCTATATTTTGGATACCTTGTGTTTTAATTCCGAATTTCCCATTCTCGGTTGGAGGTGGACCGCACAGGACCCCTCCCCCATCCATATTTACCATCGTAAGATGTGGAAGTCGTCTCATTAAGCCCACTTGTATCATATCTGTAACGGTTTCATGATTCCCATTTATTACGCCATTTTTAATAAGCCCATTCCAAGGATCCCTTACTTAGCCTCTTTTGACCTGCCGTCAGTAGGTAGTTGGTTTGGGGAAGAATATTTTACGTATATTAGAGTCTTTGGCAGTGAAGCCAATCCCCATGTCCTTCCCTTATATGTTCCTGATAAATTGTTAGCCCGGGAAATTGCCTACCAACTTTCAGCTAAGAGTACCACACAGACTCTTAGGTTAAAGCAAAAAAGGGGTTGGCCAACTTTTCCTTTCAGATGTGGAGTTTTCACCTTGCATGATTTAAAACATGCAGAAAAAGAAGCCATGAAAATTCAAACTCTAAACCTTCCTATAATCCCAAACAGAGCATATGACCCCAGAAAATATGCATACGCCGCTCTAAAACATGCCAAATTATCAACATTTGAGCATAAAGAGGATATTTTTGATGATATGTTTGCTTCAGCAGAATCAATTGGTCAGGTTAAAGAGCTTGCTAAAGCAAGGTATAATGACGAAGGGTTATTTGAATTCAATAAGCTCAGGGAGCAGAGGTTGCAAACTCTGCCCCTAGATTTAATAATGCCGACCCAAGCGACGTCTTCAAGCGAGCCTGGCAAGCAGCAACAGAGGAAAAAACAAGAAGAAAAACTGAAGAAAGAGCAGGCAGAGCGTTTAGCAAAAGAAAAAAAGGAACTCTTCAAACGAGAACAAGCAGAACGCTTAAGAAAGGAAGAGGAAGAACAATTGAGAAAGGAAGAGGAAGACAGACTGAGAAAGGAGTAGGCAGAGATCCAGCAGAAGGAACATGAACGGCAAGAGAAAGAGAAACAAGAACAGCTACTAAAGGAGTGCCAGTCAAAGCAAAATACCACCGATACTAATAAGGGTACTGTTACAGACCCCGAGCTGCAAATGGAATGGCAGCATTTTAGTACCATTATCGGTGGAGATAAGGATTCACATAATACCGAGACTCCTAAGAGCAGCGGCATACAGAAGGAAGGCTCATCCCAGGCTTTGAGCACAACCACCGGCCCACCCAAAATTATGAATGTAGAGATAATTTCAAAAGGTCCTAGTGACCAAATCACTCTCCTGGTAGAAGACATTCCTCCATTGAACGTCTTCTACAGCCCTAAACATAAAGCAGTAGTAAAGCGATCAAGGAAAAGGCAGAGGATTGATCAACCTCCCCTTTTTCCTGAGCAATCACTTACGGGCAACGTAGTCTGGAGAGAGAAACTTGATCCCTCTGATGACCTGACCAAGTTGTCACAATATGCGGGAGCTTATTCGGCTGCCACAATTGACAAGGCCTCAGAGGTAGCAGTTCTCTTAAAGATGAAAGACCAGGAGATTTTGACTCTTCAAACGGAATTAGCAGATGTCAGACAACGGCAAATACAAGCTGAGCAGCGAGTAGCAGGACACCAACAAGAAACAGTGCGCATAAGCGAGCAGCTGTTGGAACAACAGAGAATCAACAGCCAATCGATGCAGCAATGGCAGGAGGAGAAACAGTCAATCACCCAGGCGGCCATCCAGAGACAAAGCGAGTTGGCAGAGATAGTGGAGCAACTAAAAGCGGCAAATGAGCAATCTTTGAAAGCCAAAGATGAACGCATGGCTCAAATTACAGCACAGTTAGAAGCTACCAAGGGGGATGTGCAGATACAAGAATTCAAAAAATAGGCAATAGTAATCAACAATGCGCTTGTATCTCAAATCGAACTCTTGGCGCAATCCCTCTCTCAAGCGGAACCACTCTGTGAATTAGCCACGACTGTGAGCGAGCAGGTAGAAAAGGCTAGAGAAGAATACAATCAAGCCGAAGAAGATATCACATGCTACATTGAATGGCAAGATTCAAAGTCAGGTAAGGAAGCCAATTTGCCTCGGATAGTGGAGGTCCATAAAAATATACTGTTTACAGAATGGCAAACACAAATATTAAAGGCAGAAAGGGCAGCATCAAGATGTACATTAACCGCTGGTAATTTGGCTGATATAGTAAATGATACTCTCTATCTAGCCAATATTGTTACCCAATGCACACCTGGCAAAATTATTACTGCAAATATATTGGAACAAACATGCTACCCTGATTTAGAGAGAAGAGCAAGGACAATTACCGCGGTTGACAACTTGAACATAGAAGCATATTGGCGGTATCTAATCAAGCCGCATGAACAAAGATCTGCTCTCAAATGCCTAACCGATGCCACTCAATGCATGATCCCCGATATCCAAGACTCCACCTACGCTGCCCAGCTCCGTTCCATGCTCAACAAACCTCATGAAGTTGAGCCAATGCTCGCCATCAATCAACTTAGGTACAAAGGGAAGCAACCGACAGAGTGATTCAGCATCCAACTCCTCCAATTGCCAGCAAGAAAAATAGCAAATAGAATTTATTGACATCAGCTTAGTTAGCTTTTCTGTTTTTATAGATATTTTAGATTAGCATAATATTTATAGACCCTTTCATGCATTTAGAAAGGGTCGTAAAATTTTGTATAAGACTTAACAGACTGAAGTTTGCACTATTGTGCTTCAGCCTCTATTCTTTTATGAAACTCGACCACCTGCTTTTATTTTAATGGAGAAATTTTCTTAATTCAATTGTGCACTACTGTCGTTGATTTGAGAAATGTTGATGCGTCAAAGTAGAAGCTATACATAGCGATTCATATCGGGAGTGGCTTGCTATTCAAATGGTATTTCTATCTTTTGTTTGGATTCATTCTGCGTATATTATTTCGCTGTGTAATTATTCTTGCTACTATTAATTGTATGCATGCATAACAACAGGAAATCTTACTCATGCCACTATTGGATGTTTAAATGATATGCCTTATTTTTAATCATGTATGCGTTAATAGTATGAATGTTTAAAGTCTAGTAGCATTGCTTTAATCGCTGCGCCTAACTACTTAGGTACGGCAATCTTGAATGATTTAATATCTATGTCTATATAAATGCAGTCATCTATATAATTGTATTTTTTGGATATAGAACATCAAAAGCTACGCTTTAGATGTTCAAATAGATTCCCGGGATAGTTTTATTTACTTACATTTCTGTCAATAGCTTTAGTCATTCACCTACCATTACTGTTATCCATAAAGTATTCATTCATCCCATTTATCTATTTCTGGGAAACTGGTCCCATTATCCCCAGTCGGAGCCACTACACCAAACGGAAAATGAGCTGCACTAAGGTCTGGACCGGGTAGTTTCCCCCAATGTTGGTGCAACGATTTTCGAGGCATCAACATAAATATACGTGGGTTGGGTATTAACTAGCCCATGTGTACACGCTTTTATCCCAGGGAAAAGTAGTGTACAGGGAATAAAACATTGTTTCTTTATATATTTGGACCAAGTCTGGAAGGAGGAGTTTCCCTAGGCAATAAACCAAACATTACAAATAACAAGAGTGGTAAATGGTGCTATAACAACATGCTTCTCATATGCCAGCAAATCTTTCCTATGACTGAATGATCGTGTCATTATCTACCTTACAAATTTTGATATCTACTTTGAAACTTCTAAATGTATCTGCTATGCCACGAGAGTACTCATCACCATCTTGTTCATCTGATTTGTAGGGAGAGTCGTGTGAATTATAGTCCACCATTTTTTGATCATTTTTTATCTTCTACTTCCTGCAAACATACCATGTTAAATAAAAAAATAAAAGCATACTCAATATACCTCAGTGAAGTTCAAAGGAGGCTATCTCATCTGTAGAATCAATCTATATTAGCACAACATTTGTAAATATAATGAAATCAACATATCAATCATATCAACATCAACATCATCAACTTCTACATGATGAAACTACTACAAAAATGACTATCACAATGCATGCATAATGAACACATATACAACTGACATGCATGCATGAAAAACACATTTCACCCATCTAGTCTAAGTGTTGAACCTAAGAGTGCTCTGATACCAAACTATAACCACCCCTCCCACATTTACCCAATTTTACCAGGTTTCCAGGGTAAATAGGAGAGGAAGAGCTATTATGACATGAGCCAACCTCCTAGATCTAATTGAGGAAGTGGGGCCGATAACTAAAGATAAACTGACAATTTAACACCTCCTACAAGGGCTATAGGTCACTCATAGTTTATATAACTACCCTAGGTGGTCAAACCCTGAGCTAAACCTATTTTTTTTATCCCTATCCCACAACCGTGCCCATCACAAGGCATCCATGTGGATGGGAGCATCCAACCACATGCACAACACAGCATCCATGAGGTTGCAACCCAATTTCTCTAGTTGAGAGGTTGTATTCCAGGAGTTTGAGCTTAAATTCTAGGTCAACCTCCAGACCACTTCCCAAAACTTAATGAGACTTTCTCGAATGATAATTTACATAAGGATAAAGCCATTCATGTAAAAATTTATCAAATACTTGACCTATCCAAGCCTATCCATGACAACCACTTTTTCAAACAAATGGTGAACATATAATCTATAGGTCATGACTGCATATCTGAACATAGGTCTGTGAAAATTATCTGAAAATCACTTGGATGGTGTAATTCCCTCTCGGAATAAAAACAATAACATTTTTTATCTCATGCACTCATTAACCATTCATTATATAATAAAAACATATTAAGAGTCATAGCTAGAACCTTTTATGGAACCATGATTATAACCAACATATAACCATAATAATAAACATGATAGAACAACCATCAAAGCCACATTATATAAAGTACAATTAATGATAAAATAAAATATCAAAATATCTCTTATTATCATATGCAAAAGCCAAAAAATTCAAGGACTTACACGTACCATGAGACCATAGATTGGGCTTAACCAAATCTCTCTTTCATCTAATCACCCCTGCTCCATATTACAAGCATGAATGTGGAATATCATGGAATAAACCAAGCAAATGAAACCATATATTCTAAATGGGAAATAACCTCAACCCACAACCAGTGGTTCCACCTCATGGTCAGACATCACTAACACGAACCAAATCAATCTCTATCAAATATATCCAGGGATCTAGGAACTAGTAACTCAACCCATAACCTTCCAGAACTCTAGAGTGTTTTTCCAACCTGGCTCCAAGACTAGCAACTCAACCTACAAAGGGTTCTAGAGAATTTTTCCAACCCATAGCCAAAAGGAATTATGATAACCAATCATAAAACAATGAAATGGAAAAATGCACAAAACCATGGCTATCCAAGAAATGGCAAGGCAAGGCTAAAACTACTACTAATCTAGGAAAATATCCATGTCAATGACAACACATAACCAAGCAACCACATGCATATACCATGCATTCCAAAATAGCAACAAAATTATACATGCAACTTGAAACCTACAAACTAATCTAGTTGTAGCCATTGATCCACATGTTCCCTTGCTCTTTCTTGCTTTTCTTTGCCTTCTTTCTCCAAATCCAGTGTATTCCAAAATTATCCAAGAGTGCTCCAAGAAAACTGTAAGTGTACAAGAGTATCAAAGAGAGATAATAGAAGAGGGATCCAAGATAAAACTAATAAAAGGTTATGAACTGATCCTCAAAAGCCTTTTCACCATTGAGACCTCTATTTTCTTCATTTTCCTGTATTTTTCCTTCAATTTTCCTGACATGCAAATTTGTGACCTTTCACCTTTCGTTTCTCCTATTTTCCTTTATTTTCATAAATACATTCCAATTAAGTCCACTTTTCCTTTGAAAATTCCTTTTCCAACTTCCATAGCCATAAATTAATCATAAGTGATCCCCATCGCTATGTTTCTCCCAACATTTATCTTGGAATATGTGTCCCATGATCTTGGTCTTATTTTTTTCCTTTATTAACTTTATTACATGGAATTTTAACCTTGTGTTGTTATATCCTCTTCCACTTTGATTCTAATGTTATTCTTGTGTCTATTCAAGTTGAATTTATTAATTATTTCAATTGTTAAGATATCCTCTTCCCCTTCAATTTATGCTTTCTCTTATATATACCTCTTCCTCTGCTAATTGTGTCTTGTTTTTGAAATGAATTTTCTAATGAGTCATTTCTATCTTTAATTATTGATTCATGATTTAGCATTGGTCCTGCCCATTATTCAATTGAAAATTCATATATATTTTTGCTTTCTTCTATGGCTCACACAATCATTTCAAATGATGGTGGGAGACTTTCGAGAAATTCCTCAACGACCCTTTTATTACCGACATCCTCTCCATGAGTTCTAAGTTGATTTACTACCTCCATGACCTGAGTCATAAACTAATCTATGGATTTAGTATCTCTCATTTGAAATTTTTCAAACATCTTCCCTATAATCTTAAGCTTCGCATTTTTTACCTTTTTGTTCGTTGGTATGTTTTTTCTGAAAAAGTTGAAGCTTTACGAGCACTATTTAATGTTGCAATCATAAGGAATATGAAATCTTCAAATCAATTATGCAAGTTGCATAGTGCTCTTGAATCCTTTAATTATCTCTCTAATAAAGAATTTCTTTGGAAATTTGTCATTGTTGCCAAGTTTACAACTTTTAGTTCTTCGATTTTGTGACTTTTTATTACTAATAGTATGAATTCTTCAAAAATATCTTCATATTAATTTCCCACATTTCATAATTTGTACAATTCAATATGGGACTTTGTGTGTTCTAACTGTTGGTGGAATCAGTGCGTAACTTCTATAACAACTACCCCTTACTATAGATTGGTGGGGCTTCTCCCTATTTTCGATTCGTTGAAAACCTGAGTATACTATATTAAAATCTTAGCACGAGTGGATATGTATTACAATGGTAACTGTAATAACTACAAAGAAACATTTGTGTAATTAGGGGTTCTCCTTATAAGATTTTGAATGGGATTTACAATGATTGCTCCAAAAGCAAATATCATCATGAGTACATCTATTGGTGGCTCAATAAAGAAACATAAACTTATCATGGAGGCACATTTCCATAAACATACCTTTGATACAATTTAGCATATAAGGCCCCTCGCTTGATGTGGACCCCTTTATAAATAAAAATGATGGAGTCTTTATTGTTGTAGAATATAGGGCAATTTTTTTCTTTTTGTTTTGGCTTCCCTATGTAGTAGCTTATCCTTGCCTTGATATCAAGATAAAGTTATGTCTCTCTCTTCGGTCGCATGATTCAATATGAGCTAAATAAATATCACCACGGTAGTTCTTCCTTATGAAACTAAATAAGAGGAGCTTATGATTTTGGCAGCCCCTTCGGGGCGTCTCCTTTGCAAAACATGGTAGATGCTCCTCTCTTAGAAATTGTTTTTTAATTATTACATTACAAGTAACATCCCCGCGCAAAATTAATTAGTGGAAGTTGCTTCACTTTAACGATGGGTTGGGTGGATCTGTCGATCAAATCTAGAAAAAAATAGCATTTTAAAGAAATGTAACATCATCAGTGAACCACCACAATACATGATGTTTTGGTGATGTATAAAGTGGATTTTAAGGTATATTATTTAAATTTTATTATGAATAATGTTACAAAAATAATCGTATATATGGGATTCTTGTTCAACCATATTTTGCAACACATTTTACAAATTCACAAATAAATACCACTTCATTTAATCCTTAAACCATCGACAAGTCTAGATCTTGTAGAAACCATTCTTCAAAAATAATATTAGTTCGTCACAAACATGCCTTAGATGTTAGAGTATGAAAAAAAAAAAAAATGTAAAAACCATATTTAACTAAGTAAAATTTTTCTACAGTTACTCTGATAGTGTTGTTTTCGGATTTATAGTAGTGCGATACCACTTTTTTTCAAAATTCTAAGTCTCTTTTTCAATCCATAGGTATCCTCCTAAATACTATTACAAAATATTCACAGAAAGGAAATCACATTTTGTTACAACTGAAAATATAAAATAGAAATGAAATAGATAGGTTGTTGAAACTAGAGCTTGGGTAACCGAGATATTTGCAAGAAGTTGTTGAAATAGAAGTCTCCATGTACAATTTCCACTGTGAATGAATCTGAACGATTTGAGAGATCAAATTTGCTAGATTGTGGTGAACATTGATGTGGAATTCATAAACATGATTTTTTAGTGCTAGTAGGTCTTGTAGAATCCTCCATGCAGTTTGTTCGGTCAATAGGAAACAACTCTTTGGTTGAGCAAACACTATGAGATATCCTCAATATCTACCTTTTCCACTTTATCTATCTATGCTTGGAAATCGTTTTGATGCCTATAGATGTCAATAATGTAATCTGGTACCTTAGTTAACTTGTCATTAGATGGGGCATCAAGCAAGTCGATTTCTTTGATCACTTGAATTGTTGAGATGGAAATAGAAATACTTAACTATTTTCTCTTCTTCACTAAATCCTTTGAAATTCTTAAATTCTTCTTCAACTTTTCAAGAAAATTTCACCCTTCATTTTATCAGTGTCTAAGATTATGGGTCAATAGTGTAGAGGTTCCTTTTCCATGCCTTTCCAAGCTATAGACTAAGGGAAGAGC
This sequence comes from Pinus taeda, assembly GCA_000404065.3. Lineage (NCBI taxonomy): Eukaryota > Viridiplantae > Streptophyta > Pinopsida > Pinales > Pinaceae > Pinus > Pinus taeda. The sequence goes on along the minus strand of APFE031752771.1, from coordinate 183,156 downwards.
TCCTTAGCTTGAATGATCTCTATAGTATTATTTACAAACCTACTGAAAGACTTACCAATTAATTTTTGTTGATTTTGTACTTAGGTTCCTATGAAATTGATCCTGCACTTGTAATATTCCTTCATTAATATACACATATCTTTCTTTAAATTTCCTAAGGCTAATCACATTTCCATTAAGATTATTTACTTTTAGTTACAATTATACAATTTGTGCATCCTTCTTTTGTTTCATGCTGATAAAGTCGTATTGTACCTTAGATAGGTTATTTTTCAAATAGTGTTCTAAGCTATTCATATGTTGAATACGTTAGTGTTGTTCTTCTTAAATATTCATTCTAATTTTATGATTACGGTGAGATTTGACTTTAGAAAATTGTCCTTCAAGAAGAACACTTATCTTACTCCTCTTGATAACACTTTCAATGATATTTTTTATTTACTAGACATTAGAATTTGCAATGGCTCCCATTGAACTTACTAGCTCTCCTACCAACTGTTTCTCAATCTGTTTAGATCCATCATAGATAATTTGAAGTTAGATGATAGAATAATTGGTATGTGTAGTTTCCCACCTTTTTATTCTTCCTTTTACAACAAATCTCTTCTTAATACTAAAGAAAAAATTAATAGGAGAAAGCTGTGAAAGATCATTGACATATAGAACATATAAGGAAGACATAGTTGGTATGGATGAAATGGGGGTTTTATAAGCTACCCTGGATATAAATATGGTGGTGGCCTCTTAATATTCATTATGTTTTTTAGGTGTTTCAAAGCCTAGAGGCACTGTGTAAGAACTTTCTAGTGCAATATTTAGAGGTTTCTTGCCTTTGTTTCATACTAGCTCCTTCATTCTCTTAAATAATCTCCATTCTCCTATGTCATTTTCTCTTCTTATTCTTAAATATATATTTTGTTTCCATTTTTATCATTGTATGAGACTCACATTGTGGAAGATATGTCTCCACATGTTGTGGCTTTACATGTAATAGATATAGAAGAGGAAAGTTGTCCTGCAGGACCAATGCCTTGCAATCTGCATTTCATTATTCACTTGTAAAATAGGTGGCAAATATTTTTTTGATGTATTCCTAAAACTTTGAAATTCAACTTGTTTATGGGTGGGAAGTTGTTTAAATATGTTAATAGCTTCTTAAAATAATCAAACACCTTGAAATTCAACTTGTTGATGGGTGGAAAGTTGTTGAAATATGTTAATATATTCTTAAAATGATCAAACCACCTTGAAAGAATCATCATAGAAATATTCCTCATTAATATACTTTTTAGCTCTCGAATGTTAACAATGCTCGGAAAAAACCTTGTTCGGGTCATGATTTTTGAATTCAATATGTATCTTAATTTTTTCTAAAGTTTCGGCTATAAGCCTAGATTGAGGGACTGTTACACAGTAATTTGTCACTGTCTCCCTGTCAGTCTCCCTACTGTGTCATGAAATCAAATCCATCATGCTCATGCTCTCTGAATTGGCCAAATAACCCTCTATGCCAAAGTTTATTTGATCATCGCGACTATTATTGAAATAACTACGCTGACTGGCGACTGCTAGTGCAACTAATGCGCTGCCAGCACAGAAGCACACAGGTTTCCCACGCTGGTCGAATTTCATAGCCAGCGCATCCTCTGTTTGTATTAAGTCACGCTGACATAACCTCCTCCGTTGTTGAGATGCAACGTCAGCGTGCCAGTCCAGTTATACACCCGCGTTGATCCTGTTTGGGTGAGTTTGTTCTAACAGCCAGCCTTCCAGATGACTCCAGACCTGGTTGTTGGCCTTGTGAATGTTGCCATCCCTTCTATGGCATGTCTGTTCGTCATATGAGCCACCTTTCTTGGAGATAATCTTATCCTTCCACCATTCATGGAGACTCCTTCTCCTATATAAGCCTCCACCATTGCCATGAGCAGCTAGTTTTTGGATATAGTTTTTGACATAGAGGAATTCATAGTGTTTTAGTGCTGCTCCTAATAGGTAGTTGGTGTGTTAAGTGTGGATTGGTAGAGAGCTTAAGGAAGGTTGTGAAGTCTTGTTTCCTTGTGTGAGAGAGAGAGTTGTTTGTCTTGGGAGATCTACCTCCAAGGGTGAATGCGTATGAGACTTGCTGGCTGGACCCTCTTGAGAAGGACTCAGCGTCAGAACATTGGTTGTACCTTTCTCAGTTTTTGATTAATAAAAGATAGATGACTACTGTTATGGTTCCATTCTCATTTGTCTTGTGATGGTTAATGTGAATTACATCCTTTTTGATTGATGTATATTTTCTTTTGCTAGATTTCACGCTTGTGTTTGTTCTCTCTTTGCATGTGCAGGTGTCCATCTGCGAGGATAGTGGAGGATCGTGACCGACCAGAGCGAAGGAGTGAGAGCGGCATCTCTTCATCAAACAAATAGCGTTGGAATCCAAGTAGGTGCTCATTACCCATTTGTTAATTGCAACTAGGAACTTGCAGAGTAGCATTGATTGATTGTTGCTAGACCCGTTCTGGGCTAGTAGGGATCACCTCTACCCGTAGAGGGGATTTACCTCTCCAACAATTTGGCGACTCCACTGGGGAGCGTTGCTTGTGTATTTTGTTGTTCATCCTTGTTTTGAGTTTGATTGTCACTCTCTTGTCAAAGATTGGGGATTATTTCTTTGTTTTTGGTTTCCTGGTTCACTCTGGGAAATGCTTTAATTGTTTTAAAAGGCTGTTGCCTTGGTTTGGGAGTTTTTGGTTCGATTTTGCTTGTTTTTTAGCCTCAGCGCGATTTATTTCAGAATAGTTGCGCTGACATCGGACATCTGTTTCTTTGGTTCCACTGTCATCGCGCTTATACATTTAACAGTTGCGCTGACCTTGTTTTCGGGCCAACGCCCTTAATCCGTGTCCTTTCGCGCTGACAACGCAAAGTTGCTACGCGCGTTGTCTAGTCATCGCTTTGTTGCTGAGGGTCACCCTCGCTGATCCTGTAGAATTCATTTTCGTCCAAATTTGCCTCCTGAACCTCTTGGTTTCACTGTCCCCTGCTCTTTCCACTTGGCTTTTGACTTGTTTTATTTTGTCGGAACCGTGACATACCTGCTTGCGAAATCTTGTTCCGCAAGGATTCGTTTATTACTTGTTTTTTGGTTTTGCAAAGCCTTCCTTTTCGCTTTCAATGTTTGGTTTGCATTTTGCCTTAACTTTTATAGTTGTTGGAGTGTGTTGAATCGTCGTTTGTCTGGTTTTGAACTCTTATCCTCCGGGTGTTTGCTTTTCTCCATTGATTCCGTACTCAAGCCCTAGGGCATTTAGTGGCCGTGTGTGTGTCAAGCCTTCCGTTTGGGATCTTGTGTTCTTGTTTGACCAGCCAAATTTAGATTTGTTTTTCACATTCGCTTGGTGATTGTTGGAAGTGTTTTGGTTGTGTTCCAAGTGATTTGCCTTACTCCTTTGAATTCCTTTTTGTCTTGTTGAGCTTAGATCACATAGCTCATAAGCCTTTGTTTTTCCTTTGATTTGGAAAACTGGTTTTGGTGTCTTGGAAACTTTCTTGTGGTTGCATTGAGTGATTTTAGTTCATCTTTCTTGGTGTAGCTATCTCTCAAAATCATTTTAAACATTTTGTGCCATTGAAAAGAAAATCAAACTAGTATCTTTTGCATCCAATAGTTTAAAGGGAAAAGAACATTTCGTGGGTTTGCATTTTCAAAAGAAAAGTTTCGTTTCCTTGCCATTAGTTGCATTAGGTTGTTTGATTGCTTGAGTTCGTTTTTTTTGATTGAAAAATTCCTAACCTCCTCATAGTTAGAATTCATCGAACAAAATGATGTTCTTCGGCATGTAGTTTGCATTTAAGTAATTCTGAGAGATCATACGGTAGGACCTGAAATCAAAACTTAATTCAAGATCAACCATAAAATAAACCAAATTTATCTAAAAACGCATTGGAACTTAATGCAAATATCTAGAGGTCTAGGCTAGAGATGTGCTCTGGCGTCATAAAACCTAGTCACTCTTGCTTTAGCATTAAGGTTGGGTAATTCCTCCTGGTGTGATTCAATTGTGGTCTAGCACGGATTTGAGCTCCCACGTATCGTCGCGTATATATGGGGAGACTCCACTAGGTTTACATCCTTCATCCATAGGAAGCCAAGTCTTCCACCTTGTGTACCGTAATGCACCGAACACAACATTCAGGAAGATTGACTGCAGTACGGAAAGTCCTTGGTTCTCATACGATTGCCAAGGTGTATAAGCAGTTTTACGGGTTGCTTGGTAAACCTTTTGCTTAGAATCTCCAGAGCAGTCACTTTTGATCCTTTTCAGACTCCCTAAAAGAAAAGGTGTAAGTGAGCGTCTTGTCACTTCATGCTCATTAAAAATTCGAAGGAGATAGAGTCATCTTTTCGTCCTTTTCTCGACTCTCGAAACATGAAAAGGTCAATTTCAGTTCCTGTGTCTTAAAATTTATTTGGCTACGATAACATTACCTGGTTAGATCTTGTGTGCGTTTAGTTTTGAGTAGGTTTTATCGTTAGCTTGCTTAGGGTCTTTGTTTAGTCATCTTGGCGGATCCATCAACTCCGTCTTCTATCCCAAGTGATGAAGGGTCTCCATCTTCTATTGCCCCTGAAACTCTGGTCTGTGACGCTCTTCCCATTGTTCTAAGCATCCAACCGTTGAATTCTCGAGCTCCAGAGGACGATTTCTACGAGTTATTTTACAACCCTATTTAGGAGCCCTCTGACGAGGATTTTCCTGCCACTCCTGTCGGTGCCCCATCTCTGATGGCTTCTTCCGATATGGGTGACACTTCTCCTGTGTCGAGTGGCCCGTCTGTCATGTCGAGTATAGATACTCCCATTCCGGCGACATCCCCCATCATCTCTATGCCCTACACCGTTACACCTTTGGGTGTCACGGTGCCGGCGCGTTATAGATCATTGAGGGATGCTATGAACTCGACAGATTCCTCTTCCGTTTGGGATCAAAACATCGTCCCTACCACAGGACCGTTTGTTTCCCAAGTCCATCATACTGCTGTCACAACAGTCCCATCCAACCCGACCGTTTGTGTTGCGACGTCAACTCCAGTTGTTAGCACCGTCACAGCATCATCTGCTGTCACTTCTGCTGCAGGCCCATCTCGAGGTCCAATGCAAAGTGGTCAACCGTCACCTGCTTCTAGAGTTGTGCACCCCGCAAGTGGTGCTCCTCCTGCTTCCAATCATATGACGGCAGAGGAGGCATATTTTCAATACTTGTGTAATGTCTAGAGCCCAGATGGGTAGGGCCCGTATTATGATCCTGAGAATCATTATTTGTTTACCTCCTTGCTTGAAATACCTTAAGATGAGATTTCCATTCCATTGAACGTGGCTTGGGGTACCACCGGCTATGGTGGTGGCCAGTACCATCCGGGACAAGGACAGTAAGGACCACCCTACCAGGGTCAACAACCCTACTCGCAGCCTAATCATGGGCAGCAGTATGCTGGTCAAAATTACCCAGGTCAACAGGGAGGCCCACAAAAACAACCCAATCAGGGACAACCTTTGGTCTCTAGTGGTCCAGCTTTTACATATCTTGGGCAACCTTCTGGTAACCCGGGACAACCCAATGCTCAACAAGGTCAACCTGGTACCCAGCAAGGCTACCCTTCGAGGCAATCTTATGGGAACCAGGGACAACCTTATGGAGAGCAAGGTCAACCCGTAAACCAGCAAGGAAACCCTTCTGGGCAAGGGGGCCAACCTTACGTACAGCAAGGCCAGCCTACCGCTCAGCAACCATCTGGTCAACAAGGACAAACCTCGGTTGCGCAAGGGCAGCCCCTCACTCAGCAAGCTCAACCTTCTGGGCAAACGGGGCCGTCTCAAGTCTGACCAGGACAACCTTCTAGCCAGACGACTCAGCATGTAGGCGGGTACCAATCCCGACCTCCTCTTTCAGGTGGGTATCAATCCCAACATCTGTATTTAGGTGGGTATCAATCCCAGCCTCCGTATTCAGGTGGGTACCAATCCCAACCTCCTTACTCAGGTGGGTACCAATCCCAACCTCCATACTCTGGCGGGTATCAATCCCAGCCTCCGTATTCGGGCAGGTATCAATCCCAGCCTCCCTATTCTGGCGGGTATCAATCCCAGCCTCCTTATTCTGGCGGGTATCAATCCCAGCCTCCTTATTCAGGTGGGTATCAGGCCCAACCTCCTTATTCGGGTGGGTACCAATCCCAACCATAGCATTCAGGTGGGTATCAATCCCAATCTGGTCATCAAATGCCGCCTAGTTCCCAGGCTCAGTACGGATACCAGCAACCCCAGGGGCAAAATCAATATACCCCGTACCAAAATTACCAACAGCCGCAGGGTAATCCTTATCCAAATTATCAACAACCTGCTGGCCAGTATGGTAACCAATGGGGCGGTGGGGGGCAGAATCAGCAACCCGGTTCCGGGAATAACCCTTATGGACAGAATCCTTCTGGACAAGGCCCTTACGGCCCTGGCCCATTGGGACAAGGACAATGGGGGAAACCAGGAGCTGGATGGAATTCTGGTTCTACCTCGTATCCGGCACAAATGTCTTTTAATCCGTAGCTACCATTTTTAGCGACGTTGGAACTGCCCGATGTGTCCAAGTTAACGAATGATCCCATTCTACACGATCCACAATGGCCACCAGTTCCAACCAAAATACCTAGTGACTGTCCCAAATTTGATGGGAAGGCCGGAGAGGACCCTCAGGCTCATGTGATGACGTATCACTTATGGTGTTCGTCAAATTCATGGCTCGATGACTCGATCCAGCTTCGCCTCTTTCAGAGGACCCTCACTGGTTCGACAGCTAAATGGTATATCGAATTGGCCCGTGCATCATTTCATGATTTCAATTCGTTGGCTATGGAATTTTTGAATCACTTTCAGTTACCCATTCGGTACGAGACAGGGACTCACCTCCTCACGTCTCTTAAGCAGGATACTGCTACGCATATCTCTGATCATATTCACGAATGGAGAAGGCGTCGTAGGTTAATCAAGTTCTGGATACCTGATTTTCTCCTCATCGACTGGTTCACGACCTCCTTTGTCCCCAAGATTGCATGGGACATTGCTATGGGGGCCTGCGTAACTGAAGAGCAAGCGATCGCGTGCGCTCAGTACCTAGACTTAGTTTACTCTCAGTGTGGTACTTTGTATGATTATTTGCCAGACGCCCCTAGGCCCGGTACATCCAAGGCTCCGCCCAAGCCATTTGTCGATGGAGTCATTGGCTCTGTAAACTAGGCCTCTAAAAAATCATCCAACCCTGGGAAGAAAAAGTCAAGTACATCCAACGAAAACACTTCCCAGGGTGTTGTAATTTCTGGTAACACCTCCGAGGTCAATGCCGTCCAGTCCACCACGGTAGGCAAGACCTCGAAAGGCAAGAAAAAGGAAAAGGAGAAAGGGAAGAATAAGTCCGATCAACTCAAGCAGGAATCCTCTAAACCTCCTGCCGAGGAAGGAGCTAAACGCAAACCTAAGTATCCTTGCCTCATTTGTGAGGAAGATCACTACACTAAGGACTGCCCTAGGCGGTCCGAAGTTAGTCATTTGTTGAAAGGTGCTCCTGGGGTCCCTACGGTTCTGAAAGAACCCTTTCCCTCTCAGCAAACCCAGATGGTGGCTGATCCTTCTTCATCTTCTCCCTTCGGTTCCCAGGTCTTCATGGCTAGAAGTATTCCTATTCATGTAATAACTCGAGCTAAGGAATATCTGTCGTCCGCCGGGAAGGAGCTAGAGATTCCCTCAAGTGCTCCTTTGTCCAGCTCTGGTCCTCTCCATATCAAGAGACCGAGTACTGAGATGACAATCTGACCCCCTCCCAAAGGGGTAATCAGGAGGTCTTCTTATAACCCGAATGCTCGTGCTGCCCAGCACTATAGCATCGTGGAGGACTTAGCGTAGGTTCCGTCTACTATGTCCGCCTTAGAGGTCCTTCAGAGCTGCCCCCCCCAGAGGAAGTCCCTGCTATCGGCCATCGGTGGCATCGACCCAACGGACTCGGATTTAATCACCTTCGACCTTGAGAGCCATGTTCCTCGACTGCCTCATCAGATAGCTTTCCTCATTCAAGTCATCATCAATTCTAAAACGATCCATCGTACAGTCATTGATGAGGGCGCCTCAACCTACATTATGTCTATTGCATGTTGGAAAGCCATCGGGTCTCCGACATTGAGTCAGTCCCCAACGACCTTGGAAGCATTCGACGGGAGAGAATCTCGACCATATGGTATCCTTCAACGACTACCGATTACCTTAGAAGGGAAGACTGTAGAAGTAGAAGTCGAGGTTGTGGACGCAAATCTCACATATAACCTCCCTCTGGGCCAGAGATGGACGTACGCTATGCGTGCTGTGGCTTCATCCCTCTTCCGTGTCATTCATTTCCCCCATCAAGGGAAAATTGTCACGGTTAATCAGCTTTTTTTCTTCGCTTCCTCTTCTGAGGGAAATGTACCCTTCGTTGAGCATACCTCAGTTCCATATGAAAATGTGGGAGCCGGGCTCTTCAAAGAAACCGCCCTTATGGGTGTTTTTTCCCTCCCACCTCCCAACTTCGCCTCGATCTCTATGATCTCGGTTTGTTCTGATCCTTGGATCCTTCCTTCCATCGACCAGATAGAACCGTGGGGTGAGGAGATTTCGTTGAGTCCAGCCGAGCTCAACTACATTGAAATTGTCGCTGCATCGGCCTCTCATGATCAACCCACCGTCTCGAGTGGGGCTCTGGACTCAGATGATTTTCCCCCTTGGTTAGGAGGATACACCTCCTCGGATCCATTGAAGGAAATATTTCCTTCCGATGAGGCTATCATAGAGACTATGTCTCTGGATGAACGTCTGTGGTTCCCTCTTCACCACCGTTCCTCCTTTCTCCCTACCTTTCAGGAAACACTGCTTTGTCTTGAGCGGTTTGCTCCATGTCTCCCTTCTCAACCCCTTCAGACACCCATTCAGATTTATCACACATCGTCCGAAGGGAATTTAGGGAACATCACACAGGCACAACCAATTGACATCTCTATTAAGGCAGGGATTGTCGAGAATATTTACATAGGAGTGACCTGCACTCCTGAGGAGATTCAGGTTTATATCGCACTTTTTCGCGAATTTCGCGATGTCTTTGCATGGTCCTATGAAGAAAGGCCCGGTATTGATCCATCTATAGTAGTGCACGAGATACCAACGTATCCTGGGGCCAAACCTGTTTGCCAGCATTTGCGTCTCGTGCACCCCCGTAAGGCGGCAGCCATCAAAGCAGAGGTTGAAAAGCTTCTTAAGGCGGGATTTATTTATCCCATCTCACTGACAGAATGGGTCTCAAATATCGTCCCTGTCGACAAAAAACAGGGCACCATTCGCGTCTGTGTTGATTACCGCGACATTAGCAGAGCTTGCCCAAAGGACAACTACCCCACACCATTCATTGATCAACTCATTGACGAGTGTGCGGGTAGCGAGATATATTCTTTTATGGACGGTTTCTCTGGTTACAACCAGATCAACATTTCTTCGGCTGATCAACACAAGACGGCCTTCATCTGTCCGTGGGGCACCTTTGCTTATAAAAAGCTCCCCTTTGGCCTTAAAAATGCCGGCGCTACCTTTCAGCGTGTGATGTCTTATGCTTTCCACGATATCAGACACATCGTACAGCCTTATCTGGATGATCTTCCCACTCATTTAGCTAAGCGTGCAGACCACCCATCGCATCTTCGTGAGATCTTTCTTCGTTGTCGACACTATAATATCCGCTTAAATCCACACAAATGTGTCTTCTGTGTCGAATCAGGTCGACTTCTCGGGTTTATCGTCTCCCAAGAGGGCATCCGTCTGCATCCCCTTAAAGTCGAGGCAATTGTGAATCTTCCTCCCCCTGCAACTTTGCGGCAATTACAGAGTCTATAGGGGAAAGCTAATTTTCTAAGACGGTTTATACCAAACTATGCCAAAGTGGCAAAGGGTTTTACCCGATTACTGAAGCGTGACACCCCATTCCGATGGGATGCCATAGCCGAGGAGTCTTTTGCTCATCTCAAAACTCTCCTAGTTTCTGCCCCTTTGTTGCGGCCTCCAAATTACCATCGCGACTATACGCTCTATTTGGCTGCTGCCGATACCACTATCAGCATGGTTTTGGTTCAGGACGACGATGATGGCATCGAGCATGTCATTTATTATCCTAGTCGCAACTTACTAGATACAGAGACTTGATACGCATATGTCGAGAAGTTGGCTCTCGCCGCAGTCTACGCCGTCCAACGCTTCCGTCACTACATTCTGTTGCGTACTACTACGGTGATTTCAGATTGTAACCCCATGACCTACATTCTTTCACGACAATTGCTGGGGGGCAAATACTCAAAATGGATCGTGATCCTCCAAGATTTTGACTTGGAATTTACTGCAGCCAAGTCTAAGAAATCACTCGTTTTTGCTGAACTTTTGTGCTCCTTGCCGTCTTCCACTACTTCCTCACAGATAGAGGAGTCTATTCCAGATGAAACTCTTTTCCTTATCAGCACCCTCGATCCATGGTATGGGGACATAATTGTCTATTTGCAGACATCCTCCTTCCACCCCGAGACTTCGAAAGACGCTCGTCGATAGATTCGTCACCAAGCTCAGCCATATCGCATAATTGGGGACACCCTATACCGCCTTGAGGTTGATTTGGTTCTTCGTCGATGTCTAACCTTCGAAGAAGCTGAAAGAGTTCTAAATGACTGCCACTCTGGTGCTTGTGGCGGTCACATGTCTGGATATGCCACCGCACAAAAGATCCTCCATGCTGGCTACTTCTGGCCATCCATTTTTAAGGACTGCATTCTTGTCGTCCGTTCTTGTCACAAATGCCAGATTTACCAGCGGAAGATGCGTGCGCCCGCTGCCTCGCTGCACCCCGTTGTGACCGTAGGCCCCTTTTCCAAGTGGGGCATCGATTATGTGACATGTAACCCTCGCTCGGCCAGGGGGCATGGTTACGTCATCGTTGTTGTAGATTACTTTACAAAATGGGCCGAGGCAATGCCCACATTGTCGGAAGACGGTCATACGGCGGTGCAGTTTCTTTTTAACCATGTTATTTCTCGGTTTGGAGTTCCACAAGCCATTGTCACTGATCATGGAAAACATTTCCGTAATCATATGATGGTCGAGTTGACAACCCAACTAGGACTTAGGCATGATAGTTCTACTCCGTACTATCCCCAGGCGAACGGTCAGGTTGAAGCCGTGAACAAAGTTTTGGTCACGATGCTTCAGAGAACTGTTGGCATGCACAAGGCTTCACCCCTTTTCAGCTAGTATATGGGCTGGAGGCAACCCTTCCCATTGAGTGTGAGATTCCTTCACTCAAATTAGCCGTCGAGTTACTTCCCGAGACTACTCCTGCAGAAGAGCGACTTCTTTACTTGGAACGACTAGATGAGACACGTCGTCTAGCCTCCCTTGCTATTGAAGCTCAAAAGAAGCGAGTGAAAACTCACTTCGATAACTCAGTTAATCCTCGCTCTTTCGTCGAAGGTGACTTGGTGCTGCTCTACGATCAGGCTAATGATAAGCTAGGAGCATAAAACTCGAGCCAATGTGGCATGGGCCCTACATCGTAAAAAGAGTTCTACAAAAAGGTGCCTACGAGCTGATCGATTATGAAGGCAATCCCCTGGACCGGCCCCATAATGGGTTATATCTTAAGAAATATTACGCCTGAGTCCAGGCACTCTCTCATTTATTTTTTACATGCATATGCCTTTTTACAGTGTGTTTTGTGTGTGTGCGTGTTTATTTCGATTTTTGTCTTAGTGAGCCGGCGTGATTGCTGCTTATTGTGTCTTTTGCTTCTAAACAAATGTCTGGATCACCTTACGTTGGTTTCACTGATGGTGCTTCCCGCAGCACTCGCAATCTGTCGTCTGCGGCATGGGTGATCTACGATCCTCATGGTGAGTTGGTAGACATTCAAGGTGTGTGTCTAGGTTGCACAACAAACAATGTAGCTGAATATAGTGCTGTAATTGAATTATTAGCCGAGGCGATTAACCTCGGAATCCGCTCATTGGTTATAAAATTGGATTCACAGCTTGTAGTTCACCAACTCAATGGACAATATTTCGTCAGAGACCATTGCATATTAAGGTTGTATTTACGTGTTAAGTTATTGGAAAGGAATTTTGATTATATTACTTATCATCACATTCCAAGAAGACTTAATGTGGTAACTGATGCATTGGCTAACTATGTATTAGACAGACATTTGTGAAACATGTAAATTCATAAACATAAGAAGAATAAGATACAATAAAAACACCATGTATATATATATATCGTGTGGCACACTAAGGTGCTCAAAAAATAAGTGTATATGTCTCATGAATCCAAACGTTCTCAGTACATCTGAGACGTATGTCTCTCAAAACAGCAGCGGAAATGAAACCTAGGCATCTACTGTGGTGGGTTATGCTCTCTGTAACATTCCACCGCTCGTGCCACCCGCCTCAAAAGACGGTGCATCCTGGGTTCCACACCCACTGTGTGGATCTGTGCAGCCAAGGGGACCTCCTCGATCCCCTGATAGTCTGGGACTCCTGCTAGTAACCCCTCCAGGTTGTGGATCACGTTCTCTGCCTGGTCACCTCCTGCAGGAGCCAAGGCCAAGGCGCCAGTGCCTTGCTCTGCCCTCCGTGCCTCTGGTGCTAGGCCGAGGGGTCTCACGGGTCCTACATCTTCACAGCATAAGCATTTATTAAGACATGTACATGAAAAATACAAAAAACATCATATAAATGAAAATGAAAAAGATCAAGTGTTATACCTCCATCATCCCACTGCTCTCCCGCAGGCAGCGGCATATCTCGGTCACCATGGAAGTCGATACCGGCATACGGCCAGTCCTCGACGAAGATAACCTGGCACTCTAGCCACTCTCGGAAGCAGAGGCCCCACGACACTGAACGCCCACCACCTCTGCAAGGCATGACCCGAGACCACTTGGTGGCCCTCGTCTCCCGTGCATTGTGTGGTGGGTCCAATACCATGATCTACAGCCGAAGGTCCGGCACCCGATCGAACATGAGTGGAAGAAGAAGAGATCCATAACCGAACTGTTTCGACTCCCCACGTCGACAGTTGTTCAGTTGTCTCTTCATGCTGTTAGTCACAGCTGCCGCCCAGTTGTAAATCGTGGGCTGTAAACAATCCAGAGCAAGTAAAAGGTTGGCCTTTGAGGCCTCGTGGTTTGCCAGGCTCCTGCTGCCCGCGTCACCAGAAAGAGTATAGTGCGGAGCACTATGTCGACGTGTTCACTGACACCCACTGACGGGATGCTGCACTTCCCGCTCCGTGTTTTGACCGCCTGTGGGCAAACACGAGCCATAAGCTAATCCAGCGTCTCGCCGCTAGGGCGCTGCCCCTCCAGAATGGGCATCGTACCTCGGCGAGACAACCCAGTCAAAAAATAAATGTCTGTGGAGTCGAACTCGATGTCTCGACCCCGAATGGTGAATTTCCCATCTACTGGGTTCCACGCTCTGATCAGTAACTCCAACAAATCCGGCTGAGCTCTCAACCGCAGAGTGAGGAAGAATTTCATTAAACCGCATGCCCGCATTGTGTTGCGGCATCTGGCATCAGCAAATGCAGCTATATCGGTGTTATCATGATCTCTCTCTTACCATGTGAAAGCCATTTTGCCCTACAAGATCACCCAGAAGTCATTAGGCGGCCTGCATTTGAGAATTGGCAATTAAAATTTAAAAATTCAAATGTCACGGTGCCAGCGCGACTCTTTCTAAAACAGCCGCGCTGAGAATGGTCACCTTTGTATTTTTCTCTGGGTCAGCGCGGAAGGACACGGGTTTTCCGTGCTGACCCAGCAAACGGTGTGTGTTGGGAAATCCGATCAGCGCGGACCCGATAGGGAAATCCGCGTTGACTGAGAGTGCACCAACACTCAAGAAATTTGGCCAAATGGCTAAATCCCACCGTGGATTTGCATAAAAATAGAACCAAAATGGAGCGCAGGGTAAGAGGGACCTACCTGGAATCGACGGTCGGAGAATCGGCGTCCGGATGAGGAAGAATCAACTCCGTCAACTTTGTAGTATTTCAACGTTCTTCAGAGCTCCAATGGTGAAATGGTAAAAATGAGTTTTACAAACCTCCTATTTATAGTAAAAACTCCTAAATTTGACTATAAATCCTTATGACTGTGGGTTTTTGCTATAGTTTTTCCATAAATTCAATCTGGATGTGATTAATTATGCTTTAATGCATGTTTTATTATATTTTTTCGACAAATCGAACAGGTTTACGCGGGTATTTCCTTGTGCAGGTCTTCGGAACTGGCAAAGTCACGGTGGATTCGTATACACTTGATCCAAAAAATGTCGTCGTTAAGCTCTTTTCCGACATAAAACAAGGAAAGATTGCCGAGCCTCCTCTCAGCTCGTCTAAAGGAATGAGAGGCAGTTGTTTTAAAGCTCTTTTTCGACCGTTTAAAATAACAAAGATTGCCGGGTGTTTGTCGTTTCGCACTCGTTATTGGTTCTAAAACAACGTGCTTCTGACCGCTTTTTTACTTTTTCGGGTCAAAGCCACTACTTACGAAAAGTAATCCTCGGTATTAATGATCAGGCGGTTCTTTCGGGCATCATTTTATACTTTTTCGGGCTCGAGAGACACAACTTTACGAAAAAGCACCCCCCTGGAGTTTCCTTTTCAGCTGTCTTTTCAAACTCTCTAAACATGAAAATACGTCGAGTTCTTCCTTTGTCAGACTCGTTAAAAATGAATGACATCGGGCTCCGTCGAAATGACGCTCCCCAAGCATATGCTATCCCCGTCAAGCTTGCCATCCAAAAATAATCGGGGTACTCGCTAGAAATGGTGGGGGAATAAAGGAACCGTAATCGTTGTCATCGGCAGTATGTCGCTCTTGAACATGGCACCGTTTGCATTCGTGTCTGGGTGGGGACATCTCATCTCGCTTCACTTTTGCCTCCATGGGTTTGGGTTATCCTATTTGGCCACTCATCTGCTCGTTACGACCTCTAATCATTTGACCCCCAAATACTGCCAAATCCGTCGTTGTGCAGCCGATATGTTCAAGAGAAGTTGGCCTCTGCAAGTATAACCTCCCTCTGATATTTCACACAAAACAAAGTTGTCTCTTCCCGTCTCGTGTCGATGATGTGGGAAACATTATGGCCCACCTTCGATAAGGATCACTTCCTGTCGACTTCAACTCATTATCCAGGAGTGACCTAGAGACTCCCTTCAGGTACCTTGGAGCCTGCATGCCTCAATGGCAGGTTCTTTGTGTTCGACGCGAGGCTTTCATCATTGGCCTCCGATCGAATGATTCTGCGGGTTTTCGACACCAGTTCATTCTTTCACATGCCATGGATTGTACCTATAGTACCTTGAGGACCATCGTCATCATTGGTGGCCCCTCTCGCGTCTGTTAATAGCTTTCATCATTGGCTGGTAATCAAACGATGTTCAAGCATGTTCGACTTCGACACCTATATTCACATGTTTGAATTTGTACTTTTTTTGGGTTTGGATGGAGCGCAAGACCCTCGTTCTAGTCCATTGTGGACCAGGTTGCGATTTTGTGGGACATCATTACATGACTCTTTGATGGATGGCTGTGACCATACCTGAGTCTTCTTAAGGGTGGCTGCGACCATTCCTCTTATCATTATGGTCTCTTCAGCTGGGTGGCTGTGTCCACGCCACAGACCCTTCTTCATATGTCTTTTGGATGGCTGCGCCCATGCCTAGACTAAATGTAATTGAAATATCAATTGTATCTGCCTGCAGGTTCTCCCTGGTGGTGTTCCAGTCCAACAGTCTTGTAAAGCATTTCACCCCTCCCACTCTCTTGGGCTTCATACTTTAGGGGGAATCTGTTACACAGTAAAATGTCACTGTCGCCTTGTCAGTCTCCCTACTGTGTCATAAAGTCACATTCACCTTCACTATGCCCTCTGAAATGGCTAAAAACCCTCTTTACCTAAGTTATTTGAATCATCGTCACTGTTCATTAAATAACCACGCTGACTGGCGGAGGATAATGTAACTGCTACGCTGCCAGCGCGTAAGCACACGTGTTTTCCACACTGGTCCCATTTCACGAACAGCACACCCTCCGCTTATATCATTGTGCGCTGACCAGACCTCTTCTATAATTGATTTGCGATGCCAGTGCGCCAGCCCAGTTTTGCACCCGCGCTGATCCTGTTTAGGTGAGTTTGTTCTAACAACCAACCTTCTAGATGACTCCAGACTTGGCTGTTAGCATTGTTGAGGTCGCCATCCTTTCTCTGGCATGTCTGTTCGACTGATCATCCACTTATCTTTGGGGAGAGCTCATCCTTTACCTATTCATGGAGACTCTTTCTCCTTTATAAGCCTCCTCTATTGCCCATGAGCAACTAGTTTGGAACATATAGACTTTGATTGAGGAATTCTTAGTGCATTAGTGCTGCTCTTTGTAGGCATTTGGTGTGTTGTGTGAGGATTGCTTTTGAGCTTGAGGAAGGTCATGAGTTTTTTGCCTTGTATGTGAGAGAGAGACCTCTTTGACTTGGGAGATCTACTCCAAAGGTGAATGCTTGGAAGACATGCTGGCTGGACCCTCTAGAGAAGGACTCAACGTCAGGACTTCGGTTGTACCTTACTCTATTTTTCTGATTAATAAAGATAGATGACTACTGTTATGGTTCCATTTCCATTTGTCCTATGAATGATTAATGTGAATTGTATCTTTCTTGACTGATACATAGTTGTTGTTAGTAGATTTTACGCTTGTGTTTGTTCTCTCTTTGCTTGTGCAGGTGTCCGTCCGCGAAGATAGTGGAGGACTGTGATCGGCTGGAGCGAAGGAGCGAGAGGATCATCTCTTCGACAAACATAGCGTTGGAATCCAAGTAGGTTCCTTTTACCCACTTGTTAATTACAACTAGGAACCTGCAGTGTAGCATTGTTTGATTGTTGCTAGACCCCCTTTGGGCTAGTAGGGATCGCCTCTATCAGTAGAGGGGATTTACCTCTTCAACATGCACCATACTTCCTCCCGGACTTCTGGTCACTGAGACCGGGCAGTGATCTTTATCGTTTCCCTAGATTCCACACTTTATGCACCATACTTCCTCCCGGACTTCTGGTCACGATACCTGTTCTTCTTTTAACTTCTTCATTTCTAAACACAAATTTTGGATCTAAGCTTGGATTTGTTGGACTCCCAACCTCGGGTCTTGTAACGGAGTTTCGTGTAACCTCATTATTGTCTCTAGCACTTCGACCTGGGTTGAGACCTTCTGTTGTGATAAATCCATCATCAGATGTGGTGTTAAGGATGTCATAAACCAAGCTTAGTGCTACACATCCGTCAATGTCATGTTAGCTTCATGAATAGTACTTTTCAGTCTTTGGTCCAAATCCCACGGGGTTTCACCAGGTATCATCACAATCTATTTGAACCCTATAATCAATTGTGTTTCTGACTTTGGCTGGCTAAACTCCTTCTTCAAATCAGTCTGGATTTCTACTATCCCTACCATTGGGTGATCATTTGAGTACTTTATGTACCATGTCAGTGCTCGATCTTGCAGCACACTGATTAAGGTAGCCTTTTTGATATTATCATCCACAATTTGTTGCACATTCCATACAGATGTTAACACAAATCAGAATTGTCTCAAGTCTTTACATCTTGCTCCTTTGAATATTGGTAACTGGATCACACTCATCATTGTTACCCTTGAACTACTACTATTCCTGGTCCCTTTGCTCCTTTAGTTCTTTTCTCTATAGAGTCCTCGCGTTTCACACCAGACACCCCTTAGGCAGATCCTCATCTTGGCAATGGAACCATTTGTTGAATTATATGGACCTAACCCAAGTTTAGAAGAATTATTTAGCCAAGCAAATCTCGCATCTATTTGGCAACAACATGCGAAGCACGGACTGAGGTCTCACCCAAGGTAGCAAGGGAGGGTGCTGGAACCAGGTTTCCACACCTTTGGGAGGTCTAGATGTGGTTTGGAGGCTTCGTGCCCCTTTCAGAAGCTTCGTACTACGCTATATTCGTGCAAATCCAGAATACCTTTTGTTGTCTATTGATGCGCAATCTATAGATCTAATCTATAGGAGGAAGTACTGTGACCCAGATCTACTTTAAAGTGGTCTTTAAGAAAACATCTATCACTTTTATTTTGTTCGTAGATTAAGAGTTAAACCCAAATTCACAAGTATTCATTAAGTAGTGCACATAAATTAGAACAGTCTTATTAACCATACAAAATGCCAGATTCGCGATAATTTAGAGATCACAAATAATTCTCAAAATGAACTTATCTTAATTTCCACTTCTCACCCGTACAATTAGATCTTCCCTGCGCACTCAACTGCAGGGGTCCATGCACACAGCTGCAAACTCTTCCAGGCCTCTGCAAACATAGCTGTAGAGCCTCTATCCTCTACCCAAACCCTTGACTCAGACTTATAGATGCTTTCCCTCAGCAACCCATTACAATTTAGATCCAAGATCATGCCCAACAAGAACTGCCTTTTCCTCATAGAGCTGTGCTCTATTTATACCTTCCTATGGTTTGTGGACCAACTTACTTCCTATTATTTTACAGTATTTCTTGGGAAGACAACCCTTTGACTCAACCTTTTACATTTCGCACTCCGCATACTTCAGAGTTTTTACAATAATTTAGTCCTAATTTCTAGGGCTTTCTGCCCCAAAACCATTATGCAAGACCTCCGCTACCCAACAGCCTCATATTATTGTTTTTGAATATCATTTTCCTTTTCTTCGGATTAATTATACACATGTTATGAAATTCCAAATCCAATCCAAGCGAAGGATTACTATCATCTACTATCTCAATCACTTGGAAGTCAGTGGTAGTGTACAATCCATCGATGTCCACTGTGACATTAGACAACCTTCCTAGGGGTAAAATTTTATGTTTATTTTCCATCTTCAGCTGAATAGTAGACCATTGTAGCTTCATCTTACCCATTGATTCCCAAGTATTCCTTGGAAAGACATTGGCATTAGATCCAAAATCCAAGATAACCTGATCCATGTCTTACCCTCCAACCTATGTTGTAAGCATCAATTCTTTCCCCGTTCTCTTCTTGTGTCTATGCAAATTATTTAAAGCACACATCTCGCTCTATGGTACCTCATTGGAAGCATAAGAGCCTATCAATTCCTGTAATCCCTCCACAACGTTTTTATTCCTCAGTAGCTTCATGCAGGTCTATAGAAAAGACTTCAAGATCTACCTCCTGTGACACAACCAGTACTATCTCACAGTTATCCTTCTGAGTCGACTACATAGTAGAGGTCGAGGCCCCATCATCCGTAAAACTTCACCTCACCTCCATGAATTCTTGATTTTCCTTCAGGATATCAAATGCATGAGCCTTTTCAATAGTTTTCCTTATCCACGTAGCTTCAACTTCCTTTTTCCCTTCGGCCTTATCTTTCTCGATCGCAGTTCTGCTTCTTGTTACAATGTCGATGCGAGGTTGATCTTTTTCTTGGCTCAAAGGTCATCATTTAGAAATTTGTTGCAGGATGCTGGAGTTATCACCAAAAATTTATCATCTAGCCTTAACTTACTAGATGGATCAAAGTACACCATGTAGGGTCAATTTTACCATAGTAAAATTGCTTTCACTAGAATAAATTATTTAATAAACCACATTTGTTAAGTTATTTCTGGTTAAACCCATGAGGAATAATTAAATAAATCATTATTTATTTAATTATCTTCTAGGAATAATTAATTAAACCATTCTTTAACTCATATTCCTTGTCATATTTTACCCAATCATGAGAAATAATTAGATAAATCATTATTTATCTATTATTCCTTGTTAATTTTGGCTAAATCCTCTAGAAATACTTAAACAAATCATTATTTGTTTATTATTCCTTAACCACATTCCTTGAGTTGATAAATAAATCATTTATTTATTTATTATTTCTAAATAAAAGTATTTAACCAATTTAGATACCTTTTCCCTCCAACTAAATATAATAAAATATTCCAAATGGTTAATTTTAGATTTTGGTTAATAATATTATATTATTTTCCATTTTCCAAGAATAACCCAATATTTTGTTATAAATTGGAGGGTTTTACATCCATTCTTAACTTTCGATCATTTACATTGTTGCACTCACTGTTGTAACTTTGATTATAATCATTGTCACTTACCATTTTATTTTTCCATTTCAGTTCCCAGTGAGCTCAAACATTTTTTTCTTGGTTTACACATTGTAGAGAAGAGAGACTCTACAGAGCTAAAGACATTGAGGATAACAAAGAACCCATACCACAAAGGGGGACTGGTAACATCATTTTTTCCCCTCACAGGTGTCATATAATAGAATCTATTCTTTATATCTAGTTTCCATTGAGTTATTTATGCTTAATTTCTTATCTCATCTTGCTGTTCAACTATTTTTGTTACATAGATCAGGACATTGGTAGGTTTTACTTCTATCATTTGCTACAGATCCACATTATTTTACAATTATTTTTACTGTTAAGGTTGTTTGTCATCCGCAGCCTAAAGTGGTTTCTTTTCGTACATTCTCAAACATAATACCATATAATATATGGCGGCTCTGCTTGGGATTTAGTTATGCATTTATCATCTAACAGATGGTGACTCTGCTATGTTTTTAAGTCTAATTCAGAAACCTTGGTGCCATTCAATTTTTAGCTTAGGATTTTATTTTTTCAATCTCTTAATGTTGTTTACTATCTCTCTAGCCCTAGATCATTCAAATTTCTATCTTCTGAAAGTTTTCTAGTTATTTCTGTAGGTGACAGGAACTAGCTGCAACATAGACGAAAACTTTTCCCGTGACTTACTACCCGAGAACTGAGGAGTAGAAATCACACCTTTCGGTGCCAAACCTATGATCTAAAGGTTTAAAGTGCACTTCCTGACCCAAAACATGTGATCCCAACCTAAAATAGGTCAATACAAGGGATTTTAGGGTTTTTTGGGATTTTTCTTATTAATTTCTGGGTTTTTCAACTAGCATCTGGTGGGTTGCTTGACCACTGTCTTAGCTCATGATCTAGGTGGCTCCAGGGACACACAGACCAAATACGGCTTATGGAAGCTCAAAAATCAAAGTGATCAGAATGCTTTTGAACTAGGACCAGGGCATAGATCTTGTCGTCCCGATCACAACGATGTGAACAGTTGGTCAATCCAAGTCCGGATGAGAAAGTTAGAAGCAGTCAAAGTTCTGCTGAATTTTGATCACTAGGCAGGCTTAAGAAGGCTACAATTTGGACAAAACCTGGCCACCAAATTCTGGCCAACCTGGGCCAGATTCCAGGTGAATTTGTGGGTGGGTTAACTTGTCTCCTTCTGCACTTTTTTTTTTAATTTTTGAAAATGACTATTGTTATTAAAAATTATCTATATATATATCTATATATATGGAGGTGGTGGGCCACCACCCCCACCACCCCATGCCTACCCATCATACACCAAACTATATTTAAATTTGGCTAGTGGGCCATGATCCTCGTCGGCCCCCAAACCCAACAAATGTAACCATAATGTAATTAAATGCGAGGTGGGCATGGTGGACCCGACCCACACCCAAAACCTCATCGCATTTAAACGACGTGAGAATTGTGGTAAGGGTGCTGACGGGGTTCGAACTAGCTCGGCCCACGTGGCCGATCCCCAAGTGGGCAGCCCCATGAGTACAATAAAAAAACAATATCCCTCAAATAAATGTGCCCTGGTTACATGTTAATGCAACAGTTTTATAACAAAAAATGAGGGGCGAGATTTGATCGCCTAACCCCTCCTCAATAATCCTCCAAACTTAACGAATGCGGCAATGGCCATATTTGGGACATCCTCATGGAAAAAATATTTAAACCCTCATTTTCTTAAGTGTAGGAAGATGGAGGAACCAGGAGAGAGCCCCGATTTTGAGATGGAGGAAGGTAGTTCATGCAATTTGAGGTAGAATTTTCTAGGAGCGAAATTTCACTTTGTCAGAATTTGACAAATTTTATATGGTTTCAGCACTTCCTGATGCCACAAATGCAATGGTGCTATCCATTGCTCCATCAAGGTTCTACATTTTTTTGTCATTTTTTAGTATGCAGGTGGAACCATGACTGCTACAGAAATAGGGAGTAGAATCATGATCCTTGAAATTTTGCTTGAGGAGGTAATTTTTCTCCATGTAGGAATATAGTAAAGTTTATAGTAGTTTTTCATGGTTTTCCATAGGTGTCGCAATGGCAAGGTCAGATTCGCCTTTGGAGTTGCAGATTTCCAGTCCACCTATGGAGCAAAATCTTTGAGGAATCTTGGGGGAATCTAAAAGATTCCTTGATCCCCAGATTCTCAATTTCTCAGAATTCAAAAATGGACAGTTGATTTTGCACTATTCGATGCCACAAATCTGATGGTGCATTCATATTTCCCATTTTCTCATTTTAGTTTCTAGCCACTTTTCTAAGTGGAGTGCAGGTGTCAGCATTTATGTATGAACAACCATTTCCATTCGATTGATGTCATGAGATCGATGGCACGAACAGCTTCAACAGTTTGACATCCACTTCTTTAGATGGCCCTTGGTTGTGAGGTATATGCAATGTGTTCATGTACTTCTTTTGCTATGCATTATGCTGCATAGATCCATGTTTGATGCTTGACGTGGGATCTTGTTTCTTATTCATTTTCATGATTCCTGCTTGATGTGACACGGAATCGTCTATGTGATGTACTTGTTGTCATGATTTGTCATGTTTTGTTTTGAGATCCCTCTATTGTATGTTGATGGGATACTCATGTGTCACTATGCATGTTTTGTTTTGGGATCCCTTTTATGCCACATTAGCGGGATGGTCATCATGTATGAGTTTTTTTCATACTGATAGGAGTCTTCTGACTGAGAGATCCTATAGTGGAACATCTCTTGGAGCCACTCCTGTTTGAGGGCATTTTCCTTGTATGATAGTGACATTACCTCTTATGTACATCATCATTACCGACAATACTTAATGCAACAACCTACACCATCTTGACACCGGGGCCCAGAGACGTAGTCCCTCCTAGACGAACTTTGTTATCAACAACTTATGTTTTTATGTTGCTAATGATATACATGTTCCTCTTCTTTACAACATGTAGATGTATTCATTTATGTTCTTTTAAAAATTCAATTTAACACATCACAAAAGTAAAAGGTCTTGGAAGGGTCCTTCATCACACCCAGACCAGGAACAAGTGGTATCAGAGCGGTCTTTGCATTTATGTGAATTGTAGTGTGAACAATGGAACATGGAAAAACAGAGGATGAAAAAGAGATGTACAAGACCATGCTCAAAATTTCCAAAAAGGTGGAAATCATGTATGAAACTCTACATAAAGAGATAGATGAAAAGGAGCGATTTCAGATTTAGTTGCAAGCCATGGAAGAGACCCTAGAAGAACTAAAGCACAACTAAAATCTTCAAATAGAGAACGCGGAATTGAAGATGCTTCTACATGAAGAGAAAGAGTAGAAACATAGTTTGCTATGACAACTGCAAGCAAATGACGAGGCTTGGGAAAAGCTGCAGTGTGACTCATGTGAGGTAAAAAGTAGTTATCCATATTCATCTATATTTCCTGATGATGATTTCACTATTTTTGAAAATCACACCACAAGAATTGGCTCCAAACTATTGAAGAGAATGGGGTATTAAGGAAAATCTTGGGTGTTAATGACCAAGGCATTGTCAACCACATCAAAGTGGAGGAGTTACCCCATCACGTCGGACTTGGGTATGTTAGAAAGGAAATTGGAGAATGTGCCGACATAGCTAGCGAACCACCAACAGCAGATGATGAGAAGCCTTCATCAGTTCATTCCAAATCAATAGAGGAGGTAAAAGATGTTGATTTCCTTTCAGTTTCATCATCACATAGCATGATTTCTATTGGAGATCTGGAGATACCAATTACAGGGAAAAACATGAGGCTCCTTACAAGAATGAGGCATGAGAAGGAAGAAAAACTTGGTGTTAATAACCAAGGCATAGCTCAACATTTGGAGTTTATGCAGAGACCTCAATTTGCAGGCTTGAGATACACTAAAGGAGAATGCTTGAAGGTGTCAAATTTGTCCGAGACATCATCGAAATCGTTGAGGAAAGAGAATGATGGGAAGACATGTTATACAACAAAATGACCCCCTCATTAGCTCAGAGGGGGAAAGACATGATAGCTGAAGCAAAGACCAAGATCAAAAGCCTCATTTCCACACTAACGCTAGCTAAACACTGACAACATGCTTTATAAATCTTCCCCGTAAGCCTAAGGAAGCGTTAGTAACCCTACTAACTCTAGTTTTTAGTTCAATAATAGCGTTAGTGGATCCTAATGAGAATATAGAAGTCAAGGGAGCGAACTGACTCATAAATATCTCTATATTCCCTCCTAAATCCACTCAGAAAAGCAAGGAAACATCACAAGTTTGACCTATTTGTGGGATTTCTAAATCCTAATGAAGGAGGCAAATGGGAAAGAGCTAAAAAGCATGTAAACATCATTGCTTTTACCTTAAGAGACTCATGGAGGAACTTGGCAACCCTAACTCAATTTCTACATAAGCAAAGCTAGGGCTATGGTGGTGGAGGTCAAATCCTTTGAAAGGATAGCTTACTTGATTGTTGAACATAGTCTCAAATTCAAGCATAAGAAGTTGGTAAGAAGGGACAGAGAGAGAGAAGCTGGAGGGGTAAGGGAAGACTGATGCAACAGATGGTTGTAATCACTCTTCTGATATTAATATAAAACTGTAGTTGTACTGTCTACTCCGTGGTGTTGGTACTATCATTCATTTAATTGTTTGTCCAATACCTTTCAGCATTAGTAGCTTAGTTATGTGTAACTAGATATCTTTTATAAGAAATATTTCGGCTTAAATCACATGCAGAAAATATATGTCGAGGCGTTTCAAACCAACTAGTGTGGCTCATCGTCAGGACAAGTTGAAGAAACAAATTCAGCTTAGCATGTTAAATAGTCTAAGCAGAGTCTCCAATGGCTAACTTTACCAATGGCCAAGTATGTTTTAGTTATCAAGGTTGTATGTTGTGATTATGCTTGTCTCTTCTATGTGCAGGACTTGATCTAGAGCTAGCTCAAGGGACTTCCACCTAGCTGCATTGTGCTCTCTAGCAAATCTACACAGAGTCTTGAGGTAATAAATTTGTCTTGCTTTGGTAGTTAGTTATTGTTTATGGACATGCATGTAACTTTGTGACAATTGCAGATAATCTTACATTCTACCAAAGGTCCCAAGAGACTTTTGAAGATATCTCCATTCTCCATACACCATGCATTTTATCCTATAGAAGAATTGGTGACTCCGCTAAGGACTATACATCTAGTTCCTGGTTCACCTGGACAATTTGTTTCCTCCTCCTTCTAAGACCTCCCTATACTTTTGCATTCCTTTTCTGACCCACCAAAACTTTGCTGTATTCTACCTTCATATATTCAACCTTGAATCTAATCCTAAGATCCCTGTTTTGAACTCTTCTCCCACATTAACGTAGGTTAGCGGAGTAAATAGAGCTTTATAAAGCTCTGTTTCTACGCGAACAATGCATTAGTGGACCTAGTAACTCTCTGTGGCCACTGCTACAGAGCGTTAGTCCCCCAAATCTTGACATACAGATGTGTCTGTAAACTAAAAGGGATGGTAAGCCTGCTCATGGGCTGAAAAAGGATCTGTAGTTGCATTTTGTTAGCAAGATCGGTGTCCTAAAATAATTTTTTATAGGAAATGAGTTTTTTTTCTTTCTTAAAAAGTTTTTATCAAAGAAAAATCAATAGTTTTTTATTCATTCTTCTACTTATCTGGTTAAAATCTACTTTATTTTGGTTTGAAATAGTTGTTAGAAAGCATTGGAAAGATTTTTGTTGGTTATGCATGTGTTATAATGAATAGGGTGCATGGAACAAATATGAATATGTGAAAGACTCTCACCTGTAGAATACAACTTGTTTCATCGAATTGAATATTTTTTAAGCATTGTCTTTTGCGTCATTTTGAGTCAGAGTCCCACCACATTTCATGCGTCAAATCCCCTACCAATGACACTAAAAAAGTACACATAAAATTTACCTAAAATCAATCAATAACTCTTTATTCAGCAAAAAAACATTAGTTCAAACTAGGATCTTGGGATAGGCAGTGTGAGTAAACTGCCCAAGATTAGAAACCAAAACTAGTGTCATTAAAAGAGATAAAATTCCTTCTGCACTCATACTACCAGGACCACTCCAGTAAAAGTAGAGCTAAATATGAGACAACATTGGACTATAAGTGAAGGTAGCCCACCTTCTCTTACAACTCCTTTGGGTATTCTGTGTATTGGGGATCCCTTTGGAGATTTCGGAGTTGAGTCAGGGACTTAGGGATCCTGCACACATAGCTCATTGTCTGCAACTATATCCCCCTCAGTGATGTCTATGATCTGAGTATCCTTAGTGGCCAAACTTTTAGGGACTTACACAAGGTGACTAGGGCGGGCTCCCCTGGTACTGAACACTGACGGACCTACTCTATCTTCAGTTTTTGGGAGGGTGCTCGTCTTCACTAGATTACTTGGCCCCTCAATCTGAGGTTTAGGCGAAGCTCTATAGTAACCGTAATTGTACATTTGGCTAGCCCTCTCTGTTATTCATTTTGATACTAGGTTTCAACTCCAGTGATCAGTGCTGATCAGACAGGGTCATTTCCCTCTATTTGTTGATTGATCAACTTAGTGTATTTTTTATATTTTTTAGTCACCCGAGTGTTATCATTGAGACTTTAACAAATATCATGATAAAATTTATTGATAAAAATTAATGGTCACCGTGGCTACATCCGGCCCTCGTCATCAATCTAGACGATTGTTAGGACTTCCTCCGCTCATTGTGGAAGATCCACCGAGCTCCAATGAACCAGATTCCCCATATTTGGGAAATCAGTCTCCAAGATCTCACACGGAATCTGTTTCGACAACTAACGATTCAAGTTTACCGGAGGATTTCTTTACTACAAGATTTCTTCCTCCCTTTACCCCTCTACTCATGAATCCGTTGGACCCATTCTTTGTTTTCATGGCACCTATACTCCCTGTTTCTTTAGGTGGATTATTTCCATCCATCCCATCGACGACTAACGGGTCATGGAACTTTGTGGACACTTTTGGTCCCCCACCACTTCCCCAGTCAAAAGTCACCACCACACCATTGATGGTGAACCCTGCTATCCCATTTGTCCCAGGTACAAACCCTCATGACACCCTTCACGAGTGGAACCTAGCCTATGTTGGGTTCCACCCCTTTGGTGTCAAACTCTGCACATTCGACAAGTGTTACATATAATGCTCCTTATAACGCTCAATATAGCATAGTTAGCGTGAGTCCCCTCAATCAACAATATGGTTGACATCCATTGTACAGTTCAAATCCCCATATTCAAGTATCTAGGGGCACTCCCAATATGCATATACCAGTCAGGAACGTAACAGTTCCCCCTTCGTTTTTAGGCATGCATGGTCAGTCACTGATTGACATGAACATCCCTTATGTCAATAAAGGAGATATGATTAGTTCCACACACTCTGCCCCTCTTGGAAACGTTGGATATCCCCGACTTGTATAAACTTACAAATGACCCCATCTATCTTAACTTACTTTGGCCACCAGTCTCGCATAAAATACCAACAGACATCCCCAACTTTGATGGGAAACAAGGGGAGGATCTGGGTACCCATATCACCACCTATCATCTTTGGTGTGTTTTTAACACCATGGTGGATGATATTGTCTAGTTACGTCTTTCCCCCGCACCCTCACTAGCAATGCAACCAAGTGGTGTATTGAGTTACCACACACGTCAGTAAATACCTTTGATGCTCTAGTGATGGAATTCTTAAAGAACTTCAAGCTACCCATCCACTATGAGACTCAGATAGAACTCCTCACTTCGTTACATCAGGATACCGCTACCGACATCACTAATCTCATACATGAATGGAGACATAGGTGGAGGTTAGTCAAAGCTCCCCTCCCAGACTATCTCTTAGCGGACTGGTTCTGCAAGTCCCTACTCCCCCAAATCACTAAGGATGTCGCCTTAAGTGGTGCGGTCACAGAAAACCAATCCATACATCGTGCCCAAAACTTAGATCTGATATATTCACAGTCTGCCACTCTTTACGATGTAATCCCCAATTCCCCTCACAACTCCAATTCTTCCATTAGTCAGCACCTCATAGCACATGCTAATGGGATTATCGGCACAACCTCCGAGGCTACCGTAAAACAACTCAGTGATCACATTGCCCAGATGTTAGTGGACCCCTCTACCAAATCAACTACTCTTCCTACCACCGTGATAAACTTTGTACAGTCTACACAAAAACCCGGTGGTAAGAACAAGAAGAATAACAAAAAGACACTCCTTCTGAGGAGCAGTCAAAAAAGCAGTACAACCCAAAGTAGAAGGTTGTTGCACCTTCCGACAATGGAAAGGACAAACCTGCCTAATTGTCTTGCAAAATCTGTGCACAAGATGACATGACATATATGTGTCCTCGTCTTCAAGAATGCACAGATTTCATCGCTAAAAAGGACACTAGGAGGACCCCTACAGTTCTAAATAATCCTTTCCTCGCTCAATAGCAGCAACACTTCATTGCAAACCAACTCCAACCCCCGTAAGGGGGTAACCATGATTTATAACATCCTTTAGCTGGTGAAGGACCCTCTAACATTTACACCTTTGAAATGGTAGATCTACAAACAAGAGCCAAACCTTATGGAGCTCCTATCACTCATGCAGAGGAACTTTCCTCAAGTCAAAACCCACCGCCACCCAATGATTTTCATATCAGAAGGTAGGTTGTTTACCTTGTGATTCACCCCCCTAAAGGGGCACTTCGATGCACAAGGCGCAATACATCTGCACGTGCCACCCAAAACTACAGCATTGTAGAAGACTTGGTGCAAGCACCGTCGGCTATGTCGGCGCTCGAAGTATTACAAACATGTCTAGCACAAAGGAAAGATTTGCTTTCAACTGTTGGTGATATCGACCCACGGGATTCCATGCTTGCAATTTTCAACATGGAAAAATGTAAACCTCCCCTTTCCCACCAACTTGTATTTCAGGTGCAAATCTTTTCGAAAGGTAAAGGTATACATAGAACTGTCATCGACAAAGGTGCTTCTACCTGCGTCATGTCGGCTTCATGTTGGCTCACTTTGGGTTCTCCAACCCTATCACCACCATCGAATTCCCTTAAAGCTTTTGACGGCCACACTTTCATCCCAAAAGGTTACCTAGCTAGCTACCCTATCACCTTGAGTGGGAAGATGGTAATGGTGGATATTGAAGTCGTGGATCATAAACTCGACTATAATTTGCTTTTGGGTTGTAATTGAACTTATGCCATGAATTCCATTATGTCTTCAGTCTTCCGTATTATCCTATTTCCCTTAGATGAAAAGATATTCATAGTGGACCAGCTGTCCTTTTGCACCCCAGATTATTCCCCATTACCTAGTGGCTTTGTACCCTTAGTAGGTGGTGTACCTAACTCTTTTGTCAATATCACTACTATTTTATTGAAGGGATCTTCCCTGATGGGTTGTTTCCCTCTTCCTTCACCCACTGTTCCACAGACAGTCTCTATGGTTTCATCCATTCCTCATGAACCGACCGATCCTTGGATCCTTATGGCCCCTTTAGAAATTGACACTTACAAAGAAAAAATGTCGTTGCCACCAGCTGAATTGGCCTACCAAGCCATTCAATCTGCATCTGAATATCTGGTAACTTTGGTCACGGCCAACGTTACCATTGCTTGTGGTTCCATAGACAGTCTTTATGGTTTCTTCCATTCCTCATGAGCCGACCGATCCTTGGATCCTCACGACCCCTTCAAACATTGACACTTATGGAGAAAAAATGTCGTTGTCACCAGCTTAATTGACCTACCAGGCCATTCAATCTGCATCTGAGTCTTTGGTCACTTTGGTCATGGCCAACGGTACCACCACCCCTCCCATAACTTATCCTTCTTTTAATCCCCTCAATCAAGTCCTACCTAAGGACGAAGCTATTAGAAAGATCATCTATTTAGAAGAGCGTCCTTGGGAGGACTTTCACCATCATGTTTCGATATCTTATTTGGACATGATGCCTCTTCAAATCCTATCACTTGACGCACCTGAAATCATTTCCTCACCATATACGACTATCCAAACTTTTGAATCAGAAGGAAACATGGGCAATATTTCAAAAACATTGCTCATCAATATTTTTGTCATGATAGCCATCGTTGAAAACATATAGATTGAAGCCAATTGCAATCTTGAGGAAATTGTGAGCTTCACTTGCCCTTTTAAGGATTTTCGCGACGTTTTCCCTTGGTATTATGAGGAAATGCATGGCATAGACCATTCTATTGTCAAGCATGAGATCAAGAAGTGTCGAGCATTCTTTTTATGGTATTTTTCTTGCTCGTTAATCTGAAAAACCCTCGAGTCTCCTTCTTCGGGCTCGTTAAACTACCATGAAGAAGATTGAGCATTCTTTTTATGGTATTTTTCTTGCTCGTTAATCCAAAAAAATACTCGATTCTCCTTCTTAGGGCTCATTAAATTACCATGAAGAAGATCGAGCATTCTTTTTATCGTATTTTTCTTGCTTGTTAATCTGAAAAATCCTCGAGTCTCCTTCTTTGGGCTCGTTAAACTCCTACAAAGAAGATATGAGCATGTTATTTTATGGGATATTTTCTCACTCTTAAACTGAAAAGCCCCTTAGTTTGTCATCATTGGGCTCGTTAAACACATACGACAATGGTCCGAGAAACTCTTTTTCACTCTTTTTCTAGCTCATTAAACTAAAAAAGATCATTAGAGCATTCTTTTTAGGCACTTTTTTCTCCTTCATAAAACTGAAAAAATCCTGAGTTTTTTCTTTAGGCTTGTTAAACATTTATAAAAATGACCCAAGCATTCTTTTAGGTTCTTTTCTCACTCGTTAAACTGAAAAATCCAAAGTTTTTGTCACCATGCTCATTAAAAATCTATAGCAGCAAGAAGAGAACTTGCTTTTTTGGGACCATTTCTTGCTCTTAAAATCGAAAAATCCATGACTTTTTTCCCTTCTTCGGGCTCGTTAAATCTACGAAGAAGGAATGAGAAATTATTTTACCTCTTTTTCCTTGCTCAATAAACTGAAAAAGATACCTTGAGTTTTCTTCATTTGACTCGTTAAAATTTGATGAAGGTATTGAGTTTATCATCGCACAACTCACTAAAAATTTACGACGAAAAATAAGTTTAGTCTATCTCCTCATACTCGTAACAAAATGAGTTCAACATCTATTTAACATAGGTTTATATTTCTCCAGATTCAATAGATTAACTCATGGAAAAGTAACTGATCCGTGTATACTATTAACCTTTTGTCGCACCCGGTTAACAACTATGACAAAGGGACCACCTTGGAGTCATTCTTTACGATCTTTTCAGAGTTTCTAAATATGAAAAGATCACCAAGTTGTCTAGTCTAGACTCATTAAATTATATAGACAATATATAGAATCACTCTTTTTACGATCCTTTTTAGACTCTTAAAACATGAAAAGATCGTCGCGTTTGCCTGTCTAGACTCATTAAACTAATTAGATAGGGCATAGATTCGCTCTTTTTGTGATACTTTTCAGACTCTTAAAATATGAAAAGATCGACGAGTTTACCCGTCTAGACTCATTAAACTAATCAAATGGGGAAAGTAGATAATACAACTACATTCAATATTTGAAAGCATGGTTTGGTAGCAGTCGTTCCCTTGAACATGGCACTTCCTCAGATAAACCTTCCTTTTGACGACCTCTCAATATGAATCCTACCATCCTATGAGTTTTAGCCTAAGTACCTCGATGTTCTTGCATCTCTATATCCTAACACTCTTTGTTGTTCATGATTCTAGTGTTGCATGGTTAAAACTGTTGTCATGCCTTATATTGTTCAAGGGTTAACCTTTTTTTTCCTCCATCAACCCATCAAGCATATCCTTTTATCATGCCCTCTATTGTTTAGACCTAATGCTCAAAGATTCCTCCAAAAACAAATCATTCTTGTCCTATTTTGTGTCGACTAATGTAAGACACATTATTGCCTACCTTTCGACAGGCATCTTCCTATCGACTTCAACACTCTATCTAAGAAGACAACCCAAAAACACATTCAGTGCCTTGGTACTTGTAGACATTAGTGGTAGGTCACCTTGTGTTTGATTAGGGGTTCTCATTATTGGCTCCTGTTTAAGCGATTCTACGGGTGTTCGATGACAAAAATATCTTTCACACTTGTTAGATTGTATTGTGCATCTTGGAGACCATCACCATTATTGGTGGCCTTCCTCGCATCTATTAACGATCTCCATTATTGACTAGTAAACCGATAATTTCGTGCATGTTTGACATCAATGCATATATTCACATGTACTAATCTATGCTGTTCGGTGAAGTAGAAATCAAGACCTTGTTTAGAGGCTTGCATCGCTCAACCTTGCTTCCTCTCCCAAGTTGCATATATTGTTTTTTGGAGACAACTCATCAGAATGATCCTATTATGACACCAGATCCGCATTGTGCTTATCGGTGGCCAACATCATCATATTTCTTTTATGAGAAATTCACTCTGACATGGATATTGAGCATGGGAATGCCTGACTTAGGACATGATTTTAGTTATTTTATATATATGTGTTGTATCAGGTTTCTCATACTAATTGAAGCTCCAATCCTCTCTCGCTTTTTGTCAAAGAAGGAAAATTACAATTAAGTAAGGTATTTTGACCATTGTCTCAACCTCTAATCTCACACTTTAGGGGGAATCTATTATACAACAAAATGACCCCCTCATCAGCTCAGAGGGGGAAGACATGATAGCTAAAGAAAATACGAAGATCACAAGCCTTGTTTCCACACTAACGCTCAAACACTGAAAACATGCTTTATAAAGCTTCTATGTAAGCCTAAGGGAGCGTTAGTGACCCTATTAACTCTAGTTGTTAGTTCGGGAACAACATTAGTGGATCCTAATGAGTATCTAGAGCTCAAAGGAGCAAATTGACTCATAAATATCTCTATATTACCTCCTAAATCCACTCAAAAAAGCAAGGAAACATCTCAAGTTCGACCTATTTGTGGGATTTCTAAATCCTAATGAAGGAGGAAAATGGGAAAGAGCTGAAAAGCATGGAAACATCATCGATTTTACCTTAAGAGACTCATGGAGGAACTTGGCAACCCTAACTCAATTGCTACATAAGAAAATCTAGGGCTATGGTGGTGGAGGTGAGAGCATTTGAAAGGATAGCTTACTTGATTGTTGAGCATAGTCTCAAATCTAAGCATAAGAAGTTGGTAAGAAGGGAGAGAGAGAGAAAAGTTGGAGGGGTAAGGGAAGGCTGATGCAAAAGATGGTTGTAATCACTCTTCTGATATTAACATAGAACTGCAGTTGTATTGTCTAATTCGTGGTGTTGATACTATCATTCATTTACTTGTTTTTCCAATACCTTTTAGCATGAGTAGCTTAGTTATGTGTAACTAGATGTCTTTTATGTATCCATGTATTAGTTATCAAGGTTGTATGTTGTGATTATGATTGTCTCTTCTATGTGCAGGACTTGATCTAGAGCTGGCTTAGGGGACTTCCACCTAGCTACATTGTGCTCTCCAGCAAATCTACACAGAGGCTTGAGGTAATCAATCTGTCTTGGTTTGATAGTTAGTTATTGTTTATGGACATGCATGTAACTTTGTGAGAGCTGTAGATAATTTTAAAGTCTACCAAAGGTCTGGGGAAGACCTTTTAGGGTATATCCATTCTCCATACACCATGCATTTTATCCTATAGAAAAACATCCCCATCATCCTATGGCAATTTCCATTGCAAGGAAAGAGTTGAGGCAAGCTCCTGTCACCATACTTACACTAGACACAGTAAGGAAAGGTATAACTAGTTTCAACATTCGAATGTTCATTTCGATTATAATCATGTTGCTAATGATGAACATAAAACGTGGCATCGAAAAGCATGTACCTTTTGTGGATTACATAACCATACATTTTCTAAGTGTTGGAAAGGAGTAGCAGCACAAATAAAGAAGAGGTGTGAAAGACCCTATCAAAAGTAGGTAAAGAAACATGTTAAATAGATCTCGAGGAAGAAGAAATATTGCAGTCATTGCAATAGAAGTGGCCATTAAAGAGCCACTTGTTGGAGGCTTCATCTAGAGAAGCACCATAAAGATAGAGTGTCGGTGCATGAACTAGGTGAACAATTGTTCGACAAGAGAAACCACCATAGGGGGATGACCCATTCACAGCGATAAGTGAAAAATGATTTCTAGATATGTTAGCTTGTCATGGTTATGCTTTTGTAAATCATTTGTTGCATTTTAAAATGTAAAAGTGATGATGTGTTTTCCATGACTTATTAAGCAATAATGATGTCTACTCTTATTTTGTGTTGCATGATAAACTGTGAAAGTGATGTCGTGTTTCCATCACTTGTCAAAACCAAAATAGTGTTGGCCTTATTGTTGTAAATCATGCATTGTAGTGATGATGTGTTTTCCATCACTTGTTGAAGAAACAATGATATTTCGGCCTTGTTTACATAGTTGGGGTATTGTTTCCATTTCTATGTAAACCTGACCACCAAGTATGTGTTATAAACTCATGGCAAGTGTGGGATGCTTGGGTCATTAGTTGGTCATGAAATTAAAGCATGTAATTTGCAAAACAATGTACTACAGGTTGCAGGCATCGGATCATTGCTTAAGGCTCCGAAGAACAAAGGTGAAGGAGATGGAAGAGAGAGCTTTCAAGACGCTTGTGAAGCAGACAAGGTACAAATAAGTTACAGATTATTTTTCATGCTTTTGGAGGACCAAAACCTCCTCTATGGGGAGGATTGATCCAGGTGGCTCCAGAGACACACATAAGACAAAGAGGGCTTATGGGATCTCAAAAATAAAAGTGATCAGATTGCTTTCGAACTAGGACTAGAGTGTAGATCTCGTTGTCCTGATCGCAATGGTGTGAATAGTTTATCAATCCGAGTCCAGATGAGAAAGTTAGAAGCAGTCAAAGTTCAATTGACTTTGGCTAACTGGGCAGGCTTAAGGAGGCTACAATTTGAATAAAATCCAACCACCGGATTCCGGCTAACCTGGGCCAGGTTCTGGGTGAATTTGTGATTGGGTTAATTTGTCTCCTTCGATCCTTTTTTTTTTTCAAATTTTTGAAAATGATTTATTGTTGAATTGAGGCTTCTGTGATCCATATCAAGTTTATGAGAAATTCTTCTGCGTAAATCACATGATATTACATTTGCCGACATATTTCGAACCAACCAGTGTGGTTCATCGTCAGGACTCTTATTATTAAAAATAAAAATAAAAATATATAAAAAAGGAGGTGGTGGGCCACCATCCCCTCCACCCCACACCTACCCATCATACACCAAACTATATTTAAATTTGGACGATGGTCCATGACCCCTGTCGGCCCCCAAACCCAACAAACATAACCATAATGTAATTAAATACGGGGTGGGCATGGTGGACTTGACCCACACCCAAAACCTCATTGCATTCAAACGATGCAAGTGTGTGGCCGGATCCCAAGTGGGTGGCCCCATGAGTACAATAAACAAACAATGGCCCTTAAATAAATGCTCCCTCGTTACTCATTAATGCAACAATTTTATAACAAAAAAATAAGGGGTAGGATTTGATCGCACGACTCCTCCTCAACAATCCTCCAAACTTAACCAATGCGCCAACAGTCATCTTTGGGACATCCACCTGGAAAAAAATATTTAAACCCTCATTTTCTTAAGTGTAGGCATATGGAAGAACCAGGAGCGGGCATGGATTTCGAGATGGAGGAAGGTAGTGCACGCAGTTTGAGGTAGAATTCTGCAAGAGGAGTGAAATTTCACTTTGTCAGAATTTGATAAATTTTATATGGTTTCAACACTTCTCAATGCCATGAATGCAATGGCATTGTTTGTTGCTCCATCAGAGTTCTACATTTTCGGCCATTTTTCAGTATGCAGGGGGAACCATGACTGTTGTAGAAACATGGAGCAAAACCATGATCCTTGAAGTTTTCCCGAGGAGGTAATTTTTCTCCATGTTGGAATATAGTCAAGTTTACAATCATTTTTCAGGGTTTTCCATAGGGATCGCAATGGCGAGTTCAGATTCACCTTTGGAGTTGTAGATTCCCAATCCACCTATGGAGAAGAATCTTTGAGGAACCTAGGGGGAATTGAAATGATTCCTTGAGCCTTAGATTGTCAATTTCTCAGAATTCAAAAAATGGACAGTCGATTTTGCAGTATTCGATGCCACAAATCTGATGGTGCTTTCATATTTCCCATTTTCTCATTTTATTTTCTAGACACTTTTCTAAGTGGAGTGCAAGTGTTAGCGTTCATGTACGAGCATCCATTTCCATGCGATTGATGTCATAAGATCAATGGAACAAACAAATTCAGTGGTTTGACGTTTGCTTCTTCAGATGGCCCTTGGTTGTGAGGTATATGCAATGTGTTCATGTACTTCTTTTACTATGCATTATGCTACATAGATCCCTATTTGATTCTTGATGTGGGATCGTATTTCTTATTCATTTTCATGATTATTTCTTGATGTGATGTGTAATCTTCTATGTGATGTACTTGTTGTCATGATTTGTCATGTTATGTTTTGAGATCCCTTTTATGCCACGTTGGCGGGATGATCATCATGCATGGGTTTGTGTCATACTGATAGGAGTCTTTTGACTAAGAGTTCCTGTAGTGGAACATCTTGAAGCCACTCCTGCATGAGGGCATTTTCCTTGTATGATAGTGACATCACCTCTTATGTACATAATCATTACTGACAACACTTAATGTAGCAGCCTACACCATCTTGAGACTAGGGCCCAAAGACATTGTGCCTCCTGGATGATCTCCGTTATCAATGGCTTATGTTTTTATTTTGCTGATGATTGACAAGTTCCTCTTCTTTATAGCATGAATATGTATTCATGTATGTTCTTTTTAAAATGCAATTTAACACATCATGGAAGTAAAAGGTCTTGGAAGGGTCCTTCATCACACCTAGACCAGAATCAGCCCACTTAGGCCTTGATCTACTCTGTTTTTCTCGTTGAAGTGGAATTTACCCCCTTAGTGCTTCTAGTATGCTTCCACCTTTGTAGGAGGACTGCAACTGAATAAGAAGTCTAAATTTTTGTAGAGATTTCAGCCATACATTTCAGATTTGTACCTTTCTTTTTGAGATCTTTAAAGATAGATTGTTTCCCTCCAAAGTTCCCTCTTCAACCTTGTTTGGTCATTTTCCATAAGGTGCCATTGTTTTCCCTAAGTTCCACACCCATTTTCCTATCTTTTGTAGCGATTTTCCTCACTGGTTTTTTATTGTTGCTACACCACTTTCTAGCAACATAGTGTCATTTGATCCCAACCACATTGACGCTTAGATATCTTGGCCATTTTAGTGTGTTTTCAGTTGATTTTTCCACCAACCAGAACAATGTTTGCAAACCCAGTTTGGTTGGGGTTTAGATAGTTGATTTTTTGTTGATTTTCTATTTTTAATTTCAGTTTATTTGTAGTATTTCAGAAATATTTTCCTTTTTCTTTCTTCAAACATGACCTGGGCTTAATTAATAAGCACACATATTTTCACACACAAGCACACCTTAAGCGAAGGGCGATTGGTTAACAACGCTAATCCAACACTTAACTTAATTAATTTATCTCCCCAACAGAGACAAAGACATTTTGTTTAACTCCCTTCACCATTTCCATGTCACTTCTGTCTTGCTACCATTGTGCCACCAAGTCGTTTGTTGCAGAGACTTTTAGGTCTTCATCCCTAGTTTTCTCTTCTACATATTACTCCTCCCCACTAGGTTTGAGTTAGTCCTCCCCCGAGGCCCCATACTGACTCTTCTTCTGCTTCATCTGATCCCTCAT
Source organism: Pinus taeda (assembly GCA_000404065.3). Lineage (NCBI taxonomy): Eukaryota > Viridiplantae > Streptophyta > Pinopsida > Pinales > Pinaceae > Pinus > Pinus taeda. The sequence goes on along the minus strand of APFE031752771.1, from coordinate 144,962 downwards.
CCAATTTCAAGTCCTTCACCACATACCATCATCATGTCAGGACCCAATGTAGGTGTAGGAAATCAACCTGGTGGTAGCTTCAGTTATACCTCGATAGTCACATCTAGTGGAACCATTACATGAATCATCCCGACGGCTCCTTTGATACCTTTCATGGTTGGTTTAAGTCTCCCAGATTTTAACCAATTTATTAACAACCCCATACACCATGATGCTCATTGGCTAGCTATGCTAACTAAGCTTCCCTCAGACATTCCCAAGTTGGAGGGTAATGCTAGAGAGGGCCCCACTAATCACATCCGCTCCTTCCATATGTGGTGTTCATCAAATTCCATCACCGATGACTCCATTCTTCTTCAGTTGTTCCAACGCACTCTCACTGGAGATGCTGTGAAGTGGTACATTGACTAGCCCTCCACTTCTCATTCCAATTTTGAAACACTTGCTAAAGTGTTCTTTTCATATTTTCAATTACCTCTCTGATACGACACTAGTATGGAGCTCTTGAGCACATTTTGTTAGTCCTTTCCCACCTGTCTTTCTGACCATGTCCAGGAATGGCATAGAAGTAGGAGCATGTCCCATGCTCCTTAATTTGAATACCATGTCTACCTTGATTGGTTTCTTAGGACTCTTCCAACACCCATTGCCAAAGATGTCATATCTCACTTTCCTCAAATAAAGGAAGAGGCTCTCCATACCACTCTTTGATATGACTTAATTTATGCTCAATCTGGTTATGTCTATACCATTATACTAGACCTCCCTCGTCCTAGTGGTGTCAATGCACTGGGGGCATCTCACACCACCAATGGTATCATTGGAGCTATGTCACATATATCTGTATATACTCAGCAGTGTTATGGCTATCCCCGGGGGGGCACCTATTCCTCCAACTTATCCCCCTCCTACCAGCAACATGTATTTAGGACAAAGCACATCTTATGCATTCAACCAACCACATCAGTAGATTTCAGGGCTATCTAGTGCTCAACCTATCTACCATACCATTTCCCCTTAACCATCTTACACCTATGCACCATTGAGCACTCCAGCCCCTCAAGAATGAGCGTCACAGCCTCCCATGCATCCTCTGCCCCAGTAGCCACCGCCCTGTCAGGGTCAATTGTATGCACAAGAGAGTGCGACCAATCCCCAAAATTTCAAGAGAGAGAATAAGGGGAAGGGTGACCAGGGTAACCAAGGTAATCAACCTAATTAACCCTAGGGGAACCAACCTAACACCAACAACCAGCAACAGGGCAACCAACCCAATTAGAACAAGGATTCTTGTATGAAAAGGCCTTGTGCATGTCGTGGTTTACATGGCCATTATACTCATGAGTGTCCCCTCTTACCTCAGATGTGACAAATGTGGGAATCCCAAGCAACTTGTAGAGTTCAACCGCCCATGTAGCAACTTCCTCAAAATCATGTGCCATCTCAACTGGCCATGCTTACAAATCCTTTCCCTCAACAAGGATTTGTTGTTTCTTAAGCTCAGCAAGGTCAACCAGCCCACCTTTCCCAACCTTCTAGTCCTGGTGACTACCAGATTCTCATGATGAATTCTAGCAGAATCAGTACCTCCAATTTCAACTTGCAAACTCGATCACTTCAATATGATAATCCATCAACTTCATCCGCAATCAAGCCCAAAACCAAAGAGTCTACTTAGTTTCTTGTGGCATCAGAAGGTCCTTCACAGATCCTTCAGCTCAATATTGATTCAATTCCCAAGATCCTCAAAGAGCCATTCCACCATAATGAGGCCTCAAACTGAGCTGTCCACATGTACAATATAGTAGACGACTTCACACAATCACCTACTTCCATGTCGACGGTGGAGGTCCTCTAGGCGTGCCCATATTAGAAGAAATCTCTACTAACTGCTTTGGGCATAGTAGATCCTTCAAACATTTGCTTGATTTTCTTTCCTATTGATGCATCAGAACATCCTCCATTACCATTAGCCTTTGCTTTCAAAATACCACTCCGAGTCCATAATGCCATCATCTCTTGATGCATTATTGACGAGGGTGCATCCACCTGCATGATGTCTGTTGTTGTTTTGAAGAAACTCAAGTCACTTAAACTGCCCCCATCCACCATCACTTTGTGTGCTTGGGACGGTCACCCCTCCTAGCCTCTCGCCATGTATCACAATTGTCTAGTGACTCTTGTGGGAAGGATTACTTCTATGACATTCAGGTTATCAATGCTCTTCTAGATTACGACATTCTATTGGGTCGTATGCCATGTCATATGTCATGTTTGCGATTTTCTACAAGATGTGATTCCCCCATGAAGGGAAGATCATCACTATTGATCAGCTGATGTGCTATGAGCTATCATCCTTGACCTCCCCTAAGTCCATTATCTCATCGATGTCTAATAAGAATTATTCCACCCCTCTCACTGGTGTTTCACCTAGAGTCTACAAATATTCCACCTTGTTGCGTGCTTACCCTGGTCCTCCCCCTCCCATATTTGAGCCTAGCTCATTGAGTGTTTGCATGTTACAAGTGTCACGGGGTGCTCAAAAGTAGTCTGGTACCTCTGGTCAAGGGTTAGTTTTGCAACACCCTGTTGTTGCAACTTCAATCGAGCCATCAGGATCTACCTCTGTAGGACCTCATCCTTTTGTGGGTGCCTCTCATTTATTCCCACTAGGAACCCTTCCTCCAAGTCTTAACCATGGAGGAAGCATTCCATTGGGACATTATCCTTCAGGACGGATATCTTTCTTGTTTCATCCTCTTGGAATATTTTTTGTCACTGTCATGGCCTTGTTGTGTCTCCATAATATGACGTTGGGGATCCCAGTCTGGTACATTGATCCTCCAATGAGCACTCCACCTAGTCAGCTAAGACCATATCATTCTTTGACCCTGTTTCAACTGGTCACTACGACCCTTGCCGCTACTCTAGTTCCACCAAAACCTCAACAAGAACCCACCCTTATTGCAAAAGCATATAGACCGTGGGGAAAATCCAAGAAGAAGGAACCTAAGGACAAGGCTCCCCAAGTACCTCCAGCTCCCAAGCCTCCAAAGTTGACACCTCTGTGTTCTTTGTCTGATGTTGTTGGGCATGCCACAATAACTATATCTAACTTATTCACTTCAAAACCTTGGTCAACAATATGTTTCCTGAATCTAACATACCTGATGTCCAAGTTACGTTACCTGATTCAACCAAGAAACTTAAATCGTTGTGTACAAATCACTTGTGTTCTTTGTGTGATATTTAAGGCTGTTATTCCCATTGTAACCCTTGTCTCGATGAATTTTTTGATTGCCTCCATGTGTTTATTGAATTTGAGTCCACTTGTAATGGATCATCTACTCCTCTATCTGTGGATTTTGGTACCACTAATACACCAGAACAAGGGGAATCTAGTCCCAAAATCGTCATCCCTCCCATCAATGTCAAGATGACAAACTCCACAGTCCATATCCTTTACTTGTCATCATCCTTGAGATCCTCACAAGAAAACCTCTCTGAGGTTCTTGAGTGCACTTCTGTCGAACCTCCCTCATTGGAAACTTGGGTCCCAACATTGGTAGATCTTCCATCTACTAGCTCGTCATCTACCACCTCAGATGATGTGCATGTGAACCTTCTTTCTCAAGATGATGCACCAGGTACTGCCTCCACATCGTGTAGTCAAGATTCCTCCCATCCACCCATATTCCATTCTAATGATGACATCATGGAAGCCATGTCTACCCCTGATTACCCTTGGGATGATATGCACCATTGTGTGTACTTGCTACCATAGCTGACTCATGACCAATATGCTGTGGAATCTAAAGACTTCATTCATGGTGAAGTCAGTTGGTTTATAAATCCTAGTCCTACACTAGATGCTTTCAAAGAAGGGGATATGGCCAACATATCTCCTACTATCAAAATCAACATTTCTGATAAACCAGGGATCAAAGAAAACATTACCTTAGGGGTGTAGTGCACCCCAAAATAAATTGAAGCTTACACGAAGCTCTTTAAAGCATTTTGTGATGTTTTCACCTGGTCTTACTCAGAGATGCCTACACTTGATCCCACTATTATTGAACACCATATCGACACATTGCCCGATGCCACTGTTATCCATCAGAAGTTGAGACCCGTTCACCCTCCTCGTCGTGAGGCCATCAAACCTGAGATCGAAAAGATTAAGCAGGCGGGTTTCATCTATCCCATTGAGTATACCACTTTGGTATCTAACAAAGTTTCTATTCTCAAGAAGAAAGGTACCATTCTTGTCTGCACGAATTTTCTCGACTTGAACGGAGCTTGTCCCAAAGATAAATTTCCCACACCCTTTATTGATCAGATCGTTGATTAGTGTGCAGGGCATGAGGTTCTATCCTTTATGGATGGATTCTTCCAGTACAACTAGATTAGTATCCAACGTGTTGATCAATTAAAAAATGCGTTCATTAGTCCATGGGGAACCTTTGCTTATAGGGTCATGCCATTAAGTTTGAAAAATGTCAGAGCCACAATTTAGTAGGCCATGTCATAAATCTTTCATGAATTGGTGCATACTATCCTTGCTTACCTTGACAATCTCACTACTTGCTATAGGTGTTGGGCGCAACACATTGATGATTTGCGCACCATTTTCCTCCAATGTCGCAAGTATAACATCCACCTTAATCCATTGACATGTGTATTTTTTGTTCCTATTAGTCTTCTATTAGGCTTCATTGTGTTGAAAGACAATATCACACTTGACCCCCTTAAAGTTCAAGCCATTCTTCATTTGCCACCTCATCATACCTTGCACCAGTTACAAAGCCTCCAAGGCAAAGCCAACTGCCTTTGCAAGTTCATCCCTAACTATGTGACCATCACGCATGAGTTTCTTAGGCTCCTTTGCTTGACCAATCCATTTGTTTGGGATGATTACACAAAATAGTCTTTTGATTCCCTAAAGCATGCTCTCACTTCCGCTCCCTTCATTATTCCCCCTCACTTCATGAGGGATTTAATCTTGTACATCTTAGCTTCCACCTATTCGATAGTTGGGGTCCTTATTCAGGAAGATGAAAATCAAAATGAGCATGTTATCTACTGCTAGTAAGAATCTCATAGGTCTCCCTGTGAACTACTCTCATGAAAAAAAGTTGGTATTAGTTGTTGTGTTCTTGATCTAGAAGCTTCGCCACTATATCCTTTCGCGTACCACCAAGGTCATGATAAACTCCAACCCCATGAATATCCTATTGAGTAGATGGATAATTAATGGGAAGTATGCATGTTGGATCATTATCCTCCAAGAGTTTGATCTTGAGTTTTTTACACCTAAGAGTAAGAAAGGTTCGGCCCTTGCTGAATTCATTTTTGAATTTCCCACTAGTGCACGTGATCCACCAATTAATGATGATCTCCCTGATGAATATTTTCTCGCTATCACTTTGGATGATCCTTCGTATGGGGATATTCTCACATATTACGAACCCAAAATGCCCCCCCCCATATCACTCATGATGATCGATGATGAACTCGATACTAGGCCCTTCACTACCTTCTCATTGGTGATGATATTTATCGTTGTTGTGTTGATACTATCCTTCTTGATTGTCTCACCCATCCTAAATTAGAGCAAGTGCTTAATGCCTATCACAATGGTGCTTATGGTGGTCACCTCTTCGGTATGGCCATTACCGAGAAAATCATGTGCGCTGGTTACTTTTGGCCTTCTCTCTTCAGTGACTACATTGAGGCAGTCAAACACTACCCCAATTGCCAACATTTTTCCCCAAAGGCAAGAGCCCCACCGGCTCCCCTCCATCCTATCATCACAGTCAGTCCTTTCTTCAAATGGGCCATTGATTTTATGGAGTTTCAACCACCGTTTGTTAATAACCATAACTATATTATCGTGGCAGTTGACTATTTTACCAAATGGGCTAAGACCATGCCTATGTTTAACAACACAACAGCTACCATGGCACTTTTCTTTTTTAACCATGCTATCGCTCGATTCGTGGTTCCAAAACAATTGGTCTCTAACCATGGTCGACATTTTTAGGATCAGGTATGGCATGCACTATCCTCGTCGTTGGGCTTCCAACGCCAATATTCATTGTCTTATTACCCCAAAGGTAATGGACAAGTTGAAGCAGTCAACAATATTCTCAAAATTATGCTTCATCAGACGGTGATTAAGCACAAGACCAACTAGAACCTTATGCTCTTCCTAGATTTGTGGGCCTATAGAACTTCTATTAAAACTACCACCAAGTTTAACCCTTTCCACCTTTTTTTGGTGAGGAGGCAATTTTACCAATCGAGTGTGAGATCCCTTCCCTTCATCTAGTTGTCTAACCTCTCCCTGACACCCAACCATTAGAAAAAACACTTATCATGCTTGAATGTACCACTGAAGACTGTTGTGTTGCTTTGCAAACGATTGAGGCAAACAAAAAGCACACCAAAACCTAGTATGACAAAAAAGTCCACCCTCCTACCTCCCATGAAGGTGATCTTGTTCTGGTGTATGAATAGGCCCATGATGTCCCAGGACATGGAAAGTTTGAATCATTATGGCTAGGACCTCACATCATTTGTAAGGGCTTAGGCAAGGGGGCATATCTCTTACAGGATTTCGAAGGCCAACTTCTTCCTAATCCTTGCAATGCACTCTACCTCAATAAATTTTATCCATAGCATATCCCATTAATTTACTTATATTTGTTTCTATCATGCATTTAAATAGGTTGGATCATATCATTTTTTGTCTTTTCACCTTTCAGATAGATCCATCATCCACACTGTATATCGGCTATGTTGACAGTGCGAGTCACTTCTCCAGGAATCTAGCCTAGGTAGCATGGGCCATTTTTACCCCCTTGCATATGTTATTCCATACTAACGATGTGTGCATTGGATCTACCACCAATAACCATGCCGAATATGATGCATTGATTGGTTTGTCAGTCGATGCCTTTGCTCATCGCATCCTTCATCTTTATGTTTGTTTAGATTCCTTGTTGATTGTCATCCAATTAAATGGTGTGTATCATGTGCATAACCAAGCCCTATTTATAAAATATCTATGAGTTAAGTTCCTAGAACCCAAAATATCTAAATTTGAAACCATTACTTTCAGTCAAGTACCTAGAACCCAAAATAACTATGTAGATACCATTGCAAACAATATTCTAGATTGGAATTTATCACATGTATACCATAGAAGACAACCACAACAAAAAAAAATGGTGAACCAAAATCATCATATAAAAGATGCATAATGACATTATGTATCAACATATAACAATAAAAGTGTTTGGAGTCTACCACTCTAAATACATCTGGTACGCCCATAGCATACTGGGTAGCACATAGGCCCCTGCATCTCCTTATCATCCTTTGGAGGATCTCGTGCCAAGTTGGACCGAGATGCTTGAATCTCTTTTTCGAGCACTCAAAACAAAATGTCACTCCACAAACTCCTCTTTCTAGGGGGAATCATTCCCACCTTTGTATATTGGATCAGTCCCCTCCATCACATATGCTTGCAAGCAATATCCCATGCTTAGGGTCATGATGATTTTCCCCTGGCCATCTTCTCAATTGGTTAATGTAAGACTCAGCCTAGATCTAGTTATGGTCAATTATACTCCCATTCCTTGGATAGTTTGTCCTACCAGTCTCTCTAGCGATCCATATTCACATTGCATATCGTGGACGTTTGATACCATATCTTCAAATATTCTACTCTATGTCATACCACATTTACCACATAGTCCCCATGTTTGACGTACTCGGTGAGGATGATTCTAGACCTCCTCTAGTAGTTCATTCTCATTTTCCTCTTCCCTTAATCCTTCACCAGGAACCATCATTCCAAGAAGCATTAAGGCCATCTTTAGACAAGTGAGGCCTCTTGCTAGAAAGTCACAGATCCTGATTCCAATGGTTGGTTTGTCTGCTATGATCTCCACAAGATTTAGGGCCTTTTCCTCTTCTCCAAATTCACCAAATCCCAATGTGCAAATGAATTAAATTTCACGGAAAACATCCTTTTATAGGAAAACCCCTAGTTTTTATGTCGCCCATTGCAACCAAACCGAAGCTAGGTTTGATGAACCATTAACACCTTCGGAAATCTCTCACAGAGCTATATAATGGGCCTCTACTCGTTTTTGATGATTTCACACTTCACTCAGAAGCCATGTTTCCAAAAAGGGTCACTTCGTCACCTCTAAAAATCGAATTTCTTCATATTAAATGCTTATACTTTAGGGACCACCTTCCCTTGGCACTTGTCATCTCATGTGTCATTTTTTTTCATGAGAAACCATCATTTTCTCATGTTTTCATGGTCCCCATTGGGCCTATTCTATGTGGCAGCATCATCTAGTCACCCATGTTCAAAGCATCCATGATGAGTCGCATTTGCATCCATGGAGTTTGTTTCGCATCCCATTAGATCATGTCATAGTATTCCATCCATATTTAAATACCATTCATCCCATGTTTCCATTTTGACCTTCAGTCACACTGTCTACCATCCCTTTTAGAGTCGAGTTAGTCACTGCCAGGTCAACCATGCACTTTATGCTCTAACAAGGGAAGTCATATGTTTTTCCCTCAGTGCCATTTTTCCCCATTTTCCTTCGTATCAGTCCATCAATCACATTAATATTTTCCCTCGTTCCTTAGTTGAGGATCATCATTGCCTCACCTATGGCAGACCCTATTCTATCGACATCAGCACATATATTTCAAAAGAACGACCTAAAGGGCAGTATATCTTGGTTCTAGTTTCCACTCTAGTTTGGTGCCTCGGATCAAGCAATGGGCATCATTATTTCCCTTTGAATTGGTTGTTTCATGCTCATGATTCATACACTTAATCGTCTAGTCATGCAATAGATTTTACCAGTGATTCCCAGATGTGTGTGAGATGTTTCAAACCTCATGGCGGGTGGTCCTTCAAGTAGCTCCCCACATGCCTAGATGATTTCATATTATGCTACAACCTCAGATCGAGTTCTTCATATTTTATGGGTTCGGTTCCAATTTCTCGCAATGCTCATAGCATGCATGTCTCCTTCCGATGATCCATTCAGTTTTGCAGAGCCCTTTCCTATTCAACAGAGCTTCTTTGGTTGTTATACCCTCCCTCCCAAAGATTTTTTGAGGGAAGAGCCATTATTTCTCATGTACTCAAATGTTATTGTATTCAATCTTGGCTCATGTTTTTCCATGCGCATTATGTATATGGGACACATTATATTATTTTCTAGCTCATTTATGCCAGCATGTCATGTACCATTCAACATGTACTTTAGTGCTCAATTTCATTTTGTTGGGTGGACCATTATTATTTTTACTCAGTTACGTCAGCGGCTATGGGTATGCCTCCCCTACCTCATTTGATATCAGGTTCCACAACATAAAAGGAGACTTACATCAATTATTTGGTATGGTCCCCTCAGTCACTATCCTATTTCAATTCAACTCCATTGGTCTCTCTCTCTTTCTCTAACTCCCCTTCGATGTCTCATGATTGTTTCCTTACAACATACTTCGGCCATACTTTTTTCTCTTAACACTCGTATGTTTGGGGGCAATTTGTTGTCCCCAAAAATTGGTCATCTCACCATAACTTACTAGATGGATCGAAGTACACCATGTAGGGCTAATTTTAACATAGTAAAATTGATTTCACTATAAGAAATTACTTAATAAACCACATTTGTTAAGTTATTTTTGGTTAAACCCATGAGGAATAATTAAATAAATCATTATTTATTTAATTATCTTCTAGGAATAATTGTTTAAACCACTGTTTAACTAATATTCCTTCTCATATTTGACCCAATCATGAGAAATAATTAGATAAATCATTATTTTTCTTATTTTCTCTAGGAATAATTAATTAATCATTATTTAGTTATTATTCCTTGTCCAGTTTGACTAAATACTCTAGGAATACTTAAAAAATCATTATTTGTTTACTATTCCTTAACCACATTTCTTGAGATGATAAATGAATCATTTATTTATTTATTATTTATAAATAAAAGTATTTAACCAATTTAAATACTTTTTCCCAACAACCAAATATAATAAAATATTCAAAATGATTAATTTTAGATTTTGGTTAATAATATTATATTATTTTCCATTTTCAAGAAAAACCCAATATTTTTTTATAAATTGGAGGGTTTTACATCCATTCTTCACTATGGATCATTTTCATTGTTGCACTCACTACTATAACTTTGATTATAATCACTATCGCTTACCATTTTCTTTTCTCCATTTGAGTTCCCATTGAGCTCAAACATTTTTTTATTGGGTGTACACATTATAGAGAAGAGAGACTCTATAGATATGAAGACATTGAGGATAGCCAAGAACATATCCCACAGAGGGGGACTGGTAACATCATTTGTTCCCTTCATAGGTGTCATATAATAAATTATATTCTTTATATATGGTTTCCACTGAGTTATTGGAGTTATTTGCGCTTAATTCCTTATTTCATCTTGATGTTTAACTATTTTTGTTTCATAGATTAGGACTTTGGTGGGTTTTGTTTCTATCATTTGCTGCAGATCCACATTGTTTTACAACCATTTTTACTGTTAAGACTATTTGTCATCTGTAGTCTAAAGTGGTTTATTTTCGTACACTCTCGATAAGAATACCATATAACAATTGGTTTCTTTTTTCCTGCATCTTCGCGATAAGGACAAGACATTCTTCTATCACATGATAAAAGTACTTACAATAATTACAGGTTGTTGTCTGGTTTTGATAGTCTCTTGCGAAGTGTCCTTCTTGTCCATAATTGTAACAAATAATATTGCCACATCTTTGACTAGCTCCTCCTCCTCATCTCCTTCCTCATCCTTGAAATCCTCCTCAACCAACGTGTTGACTTTTCTCCTCATGTGTATGTACTTCAAGTTACTATTTATAACTATCAACAATGCACTCCTGTTGAGTGTGGAGCTTGATTATATTCTTTATTCAGAGGTATCGCCGCATTGGACCAGATTTCATATTATGGTGGAAATGCCACCTGTTATTTGCACTACAAGGGGAGTCCAGTGGAGGCAACAACAATCATTAGGAGCCCCCCCTAGCAGGGGATTAGGGGTAGCTCCCCTGAAGCTAAAAATAGATGTAAAATTTCCTTGTAAAATTTTGTAATTTCATAGTCAATTTGGGTCGTTCATTAGGCAGAAATGTGACTGTAGAAGTTATGTTTAATTCAGGGATTTTTTTCCCTAGAAGGTAACCCCTTGCTATATATGATAGAATTTTATTGTGGCTATGTAGATGTTTATTCTGGGTGAGAAAGAGAGAGGAGATTATGTGAAAGCGAATAGGGACCTACATCGGATCTATTGCAGGTTGTATCTCTTCATTTTGTTGGATAATATAAAATGAAGGATTGGTTGTTTCACAGTGGAAGTAGCCCAAATTGGGTGAACAACGTATATCTGTGTCTCTCTTTTTTTATGTGTTTTCTGTGTTTATATTTCTGCAATATTCTATGTGTTCCATTTCTCTATAATATATAGTTTTCTAACAGCTCCATCATTAAGTCATAACTTCGGAAAATGTTCTCATCATGGCCTACTAATCTACAGAAGTTACAAAGAAAGTACTTTGGGGTCTATATATATTTCGATAATAGGTAGCGATATTTAGAGTGATGTTGACCTTGCATTCTATAGATATCACACCACATACTTGGGTTTACTGGATTAGATGCTCCACTTGCAACATATTCTCTCAACACGGGGCATTAATCCTTATAATGACCTTCTGCTTTGCATTTCATACACCACACTTCTAATCTTTCTGGTCTAACTTCTATACCCTTCTTCAAATCCTACAATTCGAAGTTCAACATAGCTAGCTAATTCTCTATCTGTTTTACTTGTGCATGAGTATCTCCAATAGGTGAAGCTTCCAGCTTCATCATAATCTCCAATGCTTCAGCTTTTGTCACGATCTTTTGTTGCATCAATGGTAGCCTAATATGTAGCAGTAGCCCAAATATGAACCATTATTTATGGTGTTGTGGGGGTATCTAAAAGCTCATTTGACCCATCAACACCTTGAATCATTGATCCAACTCCCACACAAATTCAGTTGATGCATGTTTAATTTCCTTCAGCTCTGTGATGCACTATGAATCGGAATTTGGCTTCTTGAACTCTGCTACCAATGCTTTCTTAATTTCAACAATCGTAGAATTTGGCTTACTCTTGGAGTATTTCATATACCATGTCAATGCTCTCTCCCTCAACAACGTGACAAGTTGCACCTTCTTTAAATCATCATTATAAATCTATCTTAGTGTTCATACTACATTAGCTATGAACCAAAACTGGTCAAGATCCTCTGATCCTAGACCTTTAAAGATAGGTAGCTTAATGTCATCAACCATTCTTCTTCTTGTCGACAGGCTAGGTGGAGGTGGAGCTGTAGGGAAAGTATGAGGAGGGGGATGGGGTGTGAGGGCAGTATATGGATTGGGGATCCCAAGGCGCCCTGATTCTTCTCAATTTCAGACTTCGACATGCCTTCAAGATGGGGAGGGGAATGTTGCGGGTTTGTAGGGTTACATCTTTCTTCTTCATTTTCAGATCCTAATATAGGGTTATAGTCAATCTCAATATATTTCTTTGACTCTATTCTATATTGCTTTCCACTTTGCGTAGCTCCTGGTTCTGGCTTATTTCTTCTTTTCCCAAACATTAATCTATCTGCATTTGCAAAATCCCCTTTTCACACAATAACATCTTAATCGAGAGCTTTAGATAATTTAAGAACTTACCCTGTGGGACTTTGAAGAATCTTTGTTTAGCTTCGTTATAGGACACAATCCTGTCAATCACAAATTCAGTGATAAATCCTCCTAAAATGTTATTGATTTGTAAATCAATAGCCCTTGAGATATTGTGATCGATTATCTTGAGTCATTGTATCAAATCAGGATTTCACTACTTAGGTTCATCACCTTTGAAATGGGTCTTATGCTTGGTCAAATTAGATACCCACTCATGCAATTATATGTGGAACGAAACAAAGAAGATTTCATATTTATCTTCGTAAAGGTATTTTTGCAACCATTCTTCAGTTGATAGTCTAGGGTTTCTATTTTTTTTTTTCTGCAAATTCTCTTTCTTTCTTTTCAACCAACTCATGAATATATTTCTTCAACGGATGCCAAAATATATCCCTTAAACAGATCCCAGTCTCAACAAAGGAACCATTTGTTGGTTTGAGAGGGCTTGACCCAGGTTTAGAGTGTGTTGCACACAAAAAAAACCCTCAACTACTAGCCCTTTCAGCAACAACCTGGAAGAAGATCGTATTCTCACCCAAAGCAGTTATGGGAGGCCACAGAACTAGTTTTATGCAACCAAAGGGATATCCGCGTAGTGGCATTGTGTATTTACCTCTACACTATATTGATCTCATAACTTCACATGCATAAGAAATTCACATAGATGATTAATTTAAAGGAATAGCATTAAACCCATAAACTCTAGTATATCTTACAATTTTTTGCATAATTCAGTGGAAAGCATACATAATAATACTAACAACAACAAAGCTTGAACATAGAAAGATATATAGTTCTTTGCCAATTTTTTTATTTATTAATATAAATCTTCCGTACATATACATCTTCAACATGTGCACCCACATGTAGGTGGGCTGCACACTTATCTATAGAGTTTTCTAGGGCTCCGTGCACTTAGCTGCATAGCCTTCCCCAAAATTATAGACTACAGATGTGAATACAAAGATTCAATTCACTTATGATGATATATCTAGTTACAAATTATTACATCTCCTTATATACATTTCGCCTTTACAGAAACCATGGTCCATGTACCATGGATCCATAAAACAAGGACTAATACTCGATACTTGTTACAAAATAAGGGGTTTGTCCCATCCCTAAAGCCTTAAAAGACCATGTGATGAATATATCTTCGCTAGCTCTGCGTAGTCTACTCCTTCTTCTATGGGGTCTTTTACCCAAAACTTGGACCAAGTTGGGCCATGCCCAATAAGACCACATAAAGTGAGCACAGACAAGATTCAAAAGGCCTAAGATTACATATAGGTGCGAAAAGAAATATGAAATGGGAGATATTAGAACAAGGGTATTATGATGCTTGTATTTGATGTTTTGTTGATCAAGGGTCCCAAAACACCTTTGCTTGTAGTTTGGTTTTCACCTAAAAAGAACATACAAACAATTGGATGATGCAAGTGCTTGAATGAGAACCAACAAAGCATGGATTTATATAATAATAATGCATGAGAATAATAAAAAAAAACTAAAACAAAGGACATGAAACAATGCTTAAATAAAGTATAAACACATCAGCAAAATACATAGGAACATAGTTCCCTTTATTGATCGTTGGTAGAAGAGCTACAAATGATATATCCAAACACTTGAAGAGAGATTTTCTTGAGCAATGGTGCTCAAGAGCTCCTAGCAAGGAACCCATTTCTTCAATCTCGTATGCAAACACACTCTCTCTCAAAAAAGATAAGAAAACTATCAATGATGATGGAAACCTCTCAACGTTGAAATGCGGGATTGCCTTGAGGCAATTTTTCCAGTATAACAATGCTCAAACTTCTTCTTCTCTTTGGTCTTCCAATGCCTTGCTTATATATAATTTGAACTCCACTTTCCCTCCCTTGGCCCATTAATGAGAAAATTCTTTGATAGGAGGAAAAAAGGATTCCCTTGGGGGTTGAATATCTCCTATTCGACTCAAAATCAACTACACTTGGGTGGTACATATTAGGGAATCCCAAATGAAATCATGTGAATTAGTCTCAGTATTGATTTGGACTTTGAGTGACTCATATGCCTATCAAATAAATAGTCCGCAGTTGTGAATTTTGGCCTTTTAATAGCCCATGCGGGTTCATTTTTTAAATGTAACCTTGGAAAACTTTCGATTTTTAGCTTCTTATGATGTCTTAAACTATACAATCCTCACTTGCACATGCTTCTATCTGAATCTAGGTGCCATCTGACCTGTAAAAATGTGTATACAATTTTTCTATGTTAACAGTTTTCCCCTCATTTATGAGTTTAAGAGCAAGCATATAACTTAAATACATCACATTTTGTTATTCTGACAATGAGTCTGACATGATTTTTTAATAGAGATGAGATCATTTCAAAGATGATTAGGGAGGTGTCCTTAACTAAGAGTTCACAAAAAACCAATTCTCTAAAGAAAGGATAATACAAAAGTGTCTATACAAGTTGGCCATGTCCCATGCTCGTTATGATGACTATGACTAACATGGTACAAATATACTAGAAAACATCTTGTCAAGTTAGTGATGAGATAGCTAACATATTGATAGCTGATGAAGATAACTTCTTTCTCCCTCAGGGTATTTTCTAACAAACAATATGGTTTGTATGCCCCAAAGCATCCGATGTAAAACACTGCTAAAGGGGGGTGCAATGGGATGCATGGGTCTTTGATTGAATGAGAGAAAATGCATCAATCAAGATGTATGATTATGCCTTGACATGAAAACTTATGTTGAGGTCAAATTTCAGGAAGACCAATGAAATCATTGGGAAAATGATGGTTCCCACTATGCCACCCAAGATTATCCCTACAGGGTGGGAATAACCAATATACCACTTCGATTATGGAAGATGAGTGTTGTGTTGACAGAATGAAGCACCAAATGCCTGAAAGATGATTTTGGGAAATCACTATGAAATTAGTATAGATATTTGCAATAGGAAGGGTCCATAGACACGATGGAAAGTATTGACAGTATGTGAGGTATATAGAAAAGTTACTTGAGGTTGGAGCATTGATGCAATTGGCGGGAGTTGTAACATCCCTAGTTAAAAACTGATGTAAAAATATATAACACCACGGTTTATGGGACACTTATTCCAAGCTGAATGATGGAAAATACATCCTAATGTGGGTGTTCATTGGTTTGTTAATGACTAAGGAAATTTGCAAAGGCAATGACAAGGGCTTTGGAAAAGCCAATATGGAATTTTGGCACATTTATTTATGAAAATAATGGAAATTAGGAGAAAAGGAAGTTGAAAGGTCACAGGTTGCATGTGAGGAGGAAAATGAAGGAAAATAATGGAAAATGAAGAAAATAGAGGCCTCATTGATAAAAAAATCTTATTTGGATTAGTTGGCAAGCTTGGTCAGTTCAATTTTGGAAATCTCTAATTATTGCTTCTCTCTCTCACTCTTGGACATGCAAATTTTTCTTGGAGCACATTGACATTGGATCAAGAAAGGAAAATAAGGCAAGAGGAAGGAAGGATAAAGAAAGGAAGAGTAGAATCAAGTAGCTACAATAGTATTCTTTGTGTTATCGATTTTTATGTGTACTTTCCTTGCTATATTTCACATGCATGGTATTGCATGTTCTTCTCTTGTTGTTATGGAATGGGTTGTTCCATGTGTGACAGTGTTTTGGGCCTAGACTTGCCATTTCTAGATATCCATGGTGTGATGGAGTTCTCATGTTTTGGTTGAGCTAGATTTCCAGATGGATTTGAAGCTGAGTGAGGTGGATCTCTTAATGATGGAGCACATGGCCTAGGGGTCCCTTAACTAGACTATGGATCACAGTAAAGCCACTAGACTAGTGACCCCTAAGCTAGACTGTGGGTTGCAGTAAATCCAAGAACATGTTGCCTTCATGGGCCTAAGAATCCTTATGGGTGAATGTCAGGATATATCTTGAAGCCAAGAGGTGGTTTTCTCTCCATTCGACCTAGTAATCTTTGGTTTGGGATATGTGGTAAATCGCGGAGAATGGGCCTCGATTTAGGGTCTAGTTATCTAGGTTTGGATTACAGTAAAGCCTGAGAGACTAGGAGATAGGAAAATTCCTGATGATATAGTTGGAGATATCTAGTGGCATCTATGCTTGTTTGGCCTAGTGATTGGGTGGAGATCAGAGTAAAGCCTATTATGACATGTTTATTGTGTTGGCCTTGTGATCCAGGATGGATTACGATAAATCCTAGTTTCTATTGATGAGGGTGAGGTGGTTTAGCCTTGGGATGCCCTAGTTGCTTCCTTGGTTTGAGTCCTGCATTCATTCTTGGAATATAGCATGGGGATGAATGGCTGAAGAGATATTTAGCTCAACCATTCTATGGTCGGGTGGAACGTGGTAGTCCCATCCTAGGTTTGGATTTTGCTCATCAATGAAAGGGTATTTGTACTTGTATTTCTATGAGTGTTATACTTATTTATAAGTAGAAAATATGGATGTGATTTCATTGGTATTTATGCTTCTATTACGCTAGCTATGTATGTGTTTTATGACAGTGGCTATGTATGGCTCTCATCATGTTTTACTTGTTAATAAATGGAGAATGTATCTATGACCTAACAGATGATAATTTAGCAAATGATATTGTTGGGCATGGAATCCTCCCACAACATGTGTTGAGGCTTAAAGCCCATGTTTTGGCCAAAGGCTTTGTAAGACTCCACAAATTGTGGGCGCAGAGAGCGAAGTATAGGTTAAGTAATAGGGTTGTCTACCCTAACATATTGTAATGGAATGTAAAGTCATGTCGGCCTACCCATGGTCTGCATACCATGGGATTGTATAAATAGAGCGAGGCTCTAAGTTCTAAAGATAGTGAATAGAAGGAAATAGAGAAAAATAATATGAATGGTTTGAGCTTAAAGTAGGAGTCTAAGTGTATTGGGTCATAGTAGTAGGAAGAGGCTGTGCAGCTGAGTGTGCAGAGGACTAGTAGAGTCTACAGCTGAGTGTGCAAGGCAGTGTTGAGTCTGTAATCCAGATTGAATATTAATAAAGAGAATTTGATTCCTATTTCTGTGTATCTACTTTGCATTGCCTTCTTTACGTTTATACTATATTATTAATTGCACACATTGATATGATTGCTGAATATGTTGTAATAACCATTAGTATTACATAAACAAGTTAATAAATGAGATAATAACAGATTAAGGAGTAAGGGACTTGGGTATTATATGGGTTGCGCCCCGAGTAGGGTTGCATGGAAGCAACATTGTAGGTTATGAAGTGATAGCAAGTGCGTGTAGTGACGGGTCAGACCGCAGACCTCCAAAAGCTCATTAGACATTCCCAGGGTGTAGAAACCTAGTTCTAGCACCCTCCCATAATACTTCGGGTGAGACATCAGTTTGCACTCCACATATTGTTGCCAAAAGGGCCAGTAGTACTGGGATTTTCTTGGCTAAATCACCTCTGAACATGGGTTAGGCCCATTCAAGTCAACAAATGGTTCAGTTGTTGGGACTGGGATCTGCATAAAGGATGTTTGATGTCATGCCACTGGAATCCAACAAAGAAATAAATTAAATAGTGGTTGGACAAGAATATTAACAAGTTCACGGTGCAGGAAATTAGAAATCCCCAAGTATACAAGGAATAGTTGTTGGAGCACTAATTGTATACAGATATCCATGAAATTTTCTTTGCATCCTTTCCTTCTGAATTGTTTGAGTGGATCGCGAAGTTATCAGACAGCTAGGGAAGGTGTAGGCTCAACAAACCAATAGTGTGGACTCCGTCACTAGTGCACAGACTAGAAGCGACAAGATATAAGATATCACGAGCTGTGGACCATTGGCTTGACCAAATAAGAGGAAGATTTGTCACTGAGTTCGCAGTCGACACGGCTATCAACTACAGTGAGGCGGAGCGATGTTTTCTCAAGGGACCGCGAGGTAAGTATATTAAATCTTTGAACACTTGGATTAAGATGATATTGTGTGAAAAGTAGGTTATGCAAATAAATTAATGTTTGGGAATACACAAAGCGAGAAGATTTACAGAAGCAGAAGTAGTGAAGAATTGGGAAACAATCCCTTAAACTTCACCCTCGCGGGAACGTGAGGAATAACTCACGAAAGTTTCTCTGAGAAGCATGGTCAATCTGATAAGGCAGTGTATTCCACATTTACCACCTTTTCCCACACCGCCACCTGTCTCACCCTCCTCACCTCCATCTCCACCCACCCCAACTCCGCCACCACCATAGTTCAGTATGGCGAGTGCGATCAAACTACTGATATTTAGAGGAGTAGGGAATGAAGATCCAGACCAATTCTGGTTCATGGTAAGAGAATTATGAGAAGCACAAGGCATCATGAATGACAATATTAAAAAGGCTACATTGGTGAGCACACTGTAGGATCATGCATTAACATGGTATATCAAGAATTCTAATGACCACCCGAACATAGGAATCATAGAGATCCAGGCCGCGCTAAACAGGGAATTTAGTAGGAAAAAATTAGAAACACGTCGATCATTGGGTTTAAGGAGATTGTGATGCTCCCAAGTGAGACCCCCTGGGATCTTGACCAAAGGCTTAAGAGTACGATCCACGAGGCCAATATGATGTTAACGAATGCACAACATTGTGCGTGGTTTGTGGCATCACTTACACCACACTTAAGGATGATGTTGTCACAACAAAAACTTTCCACCAAGGCTGAAGCGTTGGAAATGGCAATGAGATTACACGAGACCCCTATACAAGACCCTAAGTTGGGAGTCCAACAAATCCACGCGTAACTACAGAATCTGTGTCTGGAAATGTAAAGTTTGAAATAGGATAGGACACCTCATTTGGAGGTGTGCAAGTAAGTATGGTGCATAAAATGCAAAGGCCAAGGGAACAACAAGGACTATTGTCTAGTGCTCATGAACTACTTGGCAAGAGGGGGTTCGATGCCATTAAGACCTGAGGCATGGGAAGGGCCAATCGCGGCATCTACATTATGGTTTGTGATCTACTAGATAGGAGGAAAGCACACCACGAATAATTGTCATCTGTTGCAGAAGTATACGCAGACGTCCCAGAAATTGTTTTGTAATTTATGTAGGTTGGTAGGCCATGACGAACGCACTTGCCGAAGCTGTGAACTAATGATGGAATAGACTCCTACCTATAGGGTGCAAACCGAAACATGATCCCTTGACCCAAATGCAGGGATGGAATGCACTGGCTTACAGGGGTGCGGGTGAGGTCGAGGTTGAATGGGACCAGGAAGAGGACGTAGACAACTAATTTGTTACAATTACAGAGGGCCAAGGCACTATCCCCATGATTTTACAAACCCAACAAGGAAATCATGTTGGTACTGTACTCAATTTGATCATGAGGCAGAAGACTGTTTTTCGCTAATAGCGAAGATGTGTGAAAAGGGCATACTCCAGCCCCCTCCAACTCATAATTTATAAATGATGAGGTCTAAACCACGTGAAGAAGACCCAACTGTAAACATGATGCTCAGGAGTGGTATGACCATAGGAGATGATAAAGGGAAGCAGCCAAAAGAAAGTCTGTCGGTTTGCAAGGCTCCTACAAAGGAACCTAAATTTGATTTAGAACACATGAAGGAGACATTCATGGAAGCTAAGAAGATCTTCACGGAGGCCTCCACTTTAGGTAGTAAGGATCAACTAGAACCAGGAATGGATCCTTCAATGCTCACTACCTTTCTGGAGACATGCATGAAATTGTTGCATGACAGAAAGGTATTCAAAGGACTACAAGAACTTATCACTAGGTGCGCGGGGTTAGGAGAACCATGCGTGGTCCAAAAATTGGGAAAGCATGCATTACGCACATGAGGGAAATGAGGTTGACTGCGCAAATCGGCAAGTATGAAATGGATCAGGTAATCTTGCATCTAGGTTCAGATGTGCATGTACTACCAAAGCAAACATGGGAATGCATGGGTATAGCCATGCTACAGTCATCTCCTATTCAGTTACAAATGGCAAACCAATAGAAGATTTTTCCCATGGGAAGATTGCAAGGGGTAACAGTCGATATTGAAGATACGAGTGCGCAAGTAGATTTTGAAGTGATAGAGATTGTCAATGATAGTAATCCCTATCCCATGCTACTAGGAATAGAATGGGCTACTGATATGAACGGAGTCATAAATCTGAAGAAGCGAAAATGATCTTTGAGAAAAAGTCACTACGTGTAATAGTACCACTAGATCCAGCTGAAGGATCACGATACACTGAACAGGTGCGCGACGATGATAGTGATGACGACCACAATTGTATTTACAAGATAACAGTGAAATAAGAGGATTGGGTGAATCCAACTGCATATGGAAGGATTTCGTGGGAGCACAAAATCTCCTGCACTTCAGATTCAGATGAAGAGATAGAGTAATGGCAGAATAAGTTGCACGAACTAACAACGTTGAATTGCAACATGATGACTAGATCACTGCATTGCATGAAAACAGAGGCAAGGGAGCTGTCAACATATGATGGATTAATAGTGGTGGATGAATTTTTGAGAAAACTTGAAAGTGTAGTACCATAATAGTAGCAATTCGATGCTCTGAAGTGGGCACTACATGCAACACCCGCATGATGGTGGGGTACACATCAAGGAATTTTTGAGGATTAGCATGGCTACAGAAGAATGATGCGTCTATGATTTGGGAAAACACAAATATGGCTAGTATACAAATATGATGGATGAGATGATCCATGCACGCACCTCATGAAATGGACCAAGGTCTACGGGGAAGAGCCATAGCCTGAATGGGTACATTTATTCTACCATACCCTGGATGTCATACCCATGAATTGGTATACTGAGACGGAGCTCTGCCATGGTACGAGTGAATGGGATTTCTTGCGCGAGGTATTCTTGTTAACATTCACGTTTGAAGATCATTGGTTGGATACTGATGACACTGTGCTACAAGTAGTAAAAGGCGCTATCTTCAAAATACCACAGGAGCCAATGGGACTACTTCAGCCAGAATGGGCGCCACAGTTAAGCAGTGCACTAGAGTGTTATAACGTAAATGTTGAGGAGAATGATGAGGACCCACGGAAAATTAACATTTCAGAAATGAAAGTCTGTCTTGAGATTTGCAGACCATCACTTGAAGACCCTAACATTACCGTGCCGCTAAAAACGAAGCAAGTCAACATTAGAATGGAGGTAGAGCCAAAGTACACAACGATTAGGGGCTATTGGAACAATGCCATGATCGATAAGGTTGCTAAGTTACTCTGTGAATACCAAGACTTGTTCCTGACCAAAATTACAGAATTAAAAGGGAACGTTGGTGATTTATGAATGATGAAGACCACCTTGAAACATGACGCGAAGCCAGTTAAGCAACAACCTTACCGCTTGAGTCCAAAGTACAAAGAAAAGGTCCGTGACAAATTAGACAAAATTCTCGCAGTCAGAATTATTGAACCAGTGGAAGAATCTGACTGGGTGAGTCCTATGGTAGTACAAGAGAAAAAATAGAAAGGTGAAATCATAATATGCGTAGACCTCAGGAAGTTGAACAACGCCTATGTACACAATCCATTCCCAACACCATTCATAGATGAAGTACTGGAGAAAGTTGGCGGTCAGGAAGCATACTCGTTCATGGATGGGTTCTCAGGGTACCATCAGATCAAGATCACGCTGGAAGATAGGAGTAAAGTGACCTTTGCAACATAATAGGGCTGCTTTCCATACAATATTATTCCGTTTGGACTGAAGAATGCATCAGCTAAATTCTCACACATCATGGTTGCCACATTCAAAGAATACATCCACAAGTTTCTGGAGGTATATTTGGATGATTGGAATGTCTTTGGATTCGTTAAGCACCATGTAGCGAGCTTACGCTTGATGTTGGATACTTGTCGCCGACACCAAATTGTGCTAAACCTGAAGAAGTGCACATTCCTTGTTCCTTTTGGAAGCCTGCCTTGAAATGTGGTCTGCAAACAAGGTCTGATGGTGGACCCTACGAATATTGTGGTTATCCTAAATTTGGAAGCACCGCAAAGCATTAAACAATTGCGCGCTACCTTGGGACACACTGGATACTACAGGAAGATCATCAAAAGCTATGCCCTAATAACCACAACGATGGAAAAGCTATTGAAAAAAGATGATACGTATTGCTGGAATGATGATTGCATGAAGAGTTTGGATGTCCTGAAGGGGAAACTGGCCTCCAATCCAATCCTGATCTTCCCAAAATGGGATGTGTAATTTCATGTACATGTGGATGCGTCGTGTATCGCATTGGGATTCGTACTCACACAAGAAGGCATGGAGGGTGTGGATCACCCGATTGCATTTGTGAGTCGAAGATTGTCCAAAGTAGAAAATAACTACTCTACCACCGAGCATGAGGGGTTGGTAATGGTGTATGCACTCCAAAAATACTGACACTATTTACTTGGAGGACATTTCAAGATGTATACCAACCATTCTGTGTTGAAATACTTGGTGAACAAACCTGTGTTGGGGGGGTGAATATGTCGATGGCTTCTAGTGTTTCAAGAATATGATTTTGAGGTCATAGTCAAGCTGGGATGCTTAAGCGCAGGACCAGACCACTTATCACAAATTGAGATAGGCAAGGAACCAACAAATTTTGAGGAGGGACTACCTGATGCACAACTCTTTGCAGTGCGAATCACGAACAGACACTTCAAAGATATAATCCATTTTCTAACAACACGGACTGCACCAAAGGAATACTTAATCCAACAGAAGAAGGAATTGGTGGTTCGTGTGGTGGATTTTTTTTGTCATTGTGGGGCACCTATACAAAATGGACAATGATGAGATATTATGAAGATACGTACCTGAATTTGAACAAGGTCAGATCCTCACAAAATCACATCGGCGCTACAGGAGGACACTATGTAGGACACACGATTACACCGAAGATTCTTCACACAGGATTATGGTGGCCCATCTTACACCAGGATTCCAAGGTGCACTAAAAGGCCTATGATATTTGTGAAAGGATTAGAAAATCATCACGAAGGGATGAGATGCCACTGAATCCACAAATGACATTGCAGCCATTTGAAAAATGGGTAATCGACTTTGTGGGACTGATCAAACCTCAGGGAAAGATGGGTGCACACTACATCATCATCGTGACAGAGTACGCAACACGATGGGCTAAAGTGTAGCCAGTCAAGGAATGAATGACCACTATGGTTGCAAAGTTTTTGTTCGAAAACATGATAACACGATTTGACTGTCCGAAAATCTTAATGAGTGATCGCGGAACACATTTCCTGAATGAGACCATCAGCATGCTGACAGAAGAGTTCCAAGTGTATCATCAGAAAAGTACACCATACCACCCACAGGCCAATGGGATAGTGGAGGCATTCAATAACATATTGGAGACTGCGCTGACCAAAGTATGTAACGCGTAGCAGAATGACTGGGACTTGCGCATACGTACCGTGTTATGGGTGTATAATACAACATGAAAGAAATTTATGGGACAGACACCCTCCAGTTAGTCTATCACATAGAAGCTTTCATGCCAATGGAATCCATTGTACCTAGTCTACGAATAATAGCACTGACAGGCATAATGAATTGTGAAGCTTTGGAAGAAAGGCTCATGCAATTAGAAGAAATCGAGGAAGAACAATTTCTGGCTGGATTTCATCAACAGGTACAAAAGCAGTGTGAAAAGGCCTGGCACGATAGCCATATCAAGTTTCACACCTTCAAGGTAAACAACTTAGTACTACTGTATGACAATAAGTTTGAACAATTCCTAGGAAAATTGAGAATGCACTGGCTAGGACCATATGTGGTAAAGGAGGTCATAGATGGAGGCACGGTCCAACTACGAAAACTCAATGGAGAGCCCTTCCCAAGCAAAGTAAACAACAATCGCTTGAAACCCTACATGGGTAGGCCGACCCTCTAACTAACCAGCCGAAGCACAGTCTTCGCAACTTGAGGAGCCAGACAAGGGTGCGGGACTATAAACACATGCACCAGAAGCTAATACGAAGGAAATGACACAATTCAGACATGGATGATTCAGAAGCAAGAATGCAGTAGGTCCAGTACACCATAGAACAGTGCGTCATTGACCTCCGAGCAGTATGGGACTAGTTGGAGGGTCTCTACACCAAGGTCACTGCACCAGCAGAGTGACTCAGGACGAGTCACGATGATTATGTTGGGGCCTGTTGGGCATGGAATCCCCCCACAACATGTGTTGGGGCTTAAAGCCCAAGTTTTGGCCAAAGGCTTTGTAAGACTCCATGAATTGCGGGCGCGGAGCATGAAGTATAGGTTAAGTCACAAGGTTATCTACCCTAAAATATTGTAATGGAATGTAAAGTCATGTTAGCCTACCCATGGTCCACGGACCATGGGATTGTATAAATAGAGCGAGGCTCTAAGTTGTAAAGATAGTGCATGGAAGGAAATAAAGAAAAGGAATATTAATGGTTCGAGATTAGAGTAGGAGTCTAAGTGCATTAGGTCGTAGTAGTAGGAAGAGGCTCTGCAGCTGAGTGCATAGAGGCCTAGTAGAGTCTGCAGCTGAGTGCGCAAACCCCTGCAGCTGAGTGCGTAGGGCAGTCTCGAGTCTGTAATCCAGATTGAAGATTAATAAAGAGAAGTTTATTCCTATTTCTATGTATCTACTATGCATTCACTTCTTTATGTTTATACTATTTTATTTATTGCACACACTGATATGATTGCTGAATATGCCGTAATAATCATTAGTCTTACATAAACAAGTTAAGTAATCAGATAATAACAAATTAAGGAGTAAGGGACTTGTGTATTATATGGGTTGCGCCCTGAGTAGGGCTACATGGAAGTAGCATCACAGGTTGCGAAGGGATAGAAAGTGCACGTACCGACAGGTCAGACCGCTGACCTCCAGAAGCTCATCAGACATCCCTAAGGTGTAGAAACCTGGTTCTAGCACCCTCCATACAACTTCGAGTGAGACCTTAGTCCGCACTCCGTGGACTGTTGCCAAAAGGGCCCTTAATACTAGGATTTGCTTTGCTAAATCACCTCTAAACCTTGGTCAGGCCCATATAAGCCAACAGATATGAGGGAACAATGGTTTTTAACAATTCTCAGATAAGTATGAGATCCCTATGCTTAAATATGTTTTTTACACCTGTAGATTACATATTTTTTATATATTTGACAAAATTCTTATCATGGCTATTAGGGGTCTTGTTAAGGGCTTGTCAAGCTATTTTCTTTTGCATCATTGTTTCCTTGTTATTTTAATGGTCTGAAGGTGTCATTCAATTCTCGGCAGTCACCTGGGCTCTGGGCCAGAAAAGGTGGCTTAAATCCTAGGGATGCTGGCACAAAACTGGAAAGAATGGTCCCTAGACATTGGCATTCCTATAGCATGAGAGAATATAGAGTCTCCTAGAGATTGGTAGGCCTATAACATGGAAGCGTCCAGAGGAAAAGTGGTTAGAAAATTCAGTGGGACCCAGGGGCAAGTTTCTTGGAGTGTTGAGATGATTCTTAGGGGTCATGTAGCTGATGTGCAAGGTCTGTATGCTTTGTTTTCATTGATTCCATTTCCTTAAGGTCACATAGGTAGTTTATTCTAATCATATTATTCTATCATCACATGTTTACCCTAGTTGGATGGTTACTTAGGTGGATGTCAAAGGAGGGTATTACAGATTGGTACTAGAGCATGGTTCACCCCTCATATTGGATGGTTTGTGTGTTGGTCATGCAGTCATGTTGGTTTCATAAGTGTTCCTTATGCTTGTAGTCCATGTGCTTATTGCATTTGCATGGTGTCGATCATGGTTGTGTGAAGATTGATGGTGTTGTTATGGAATGTTTCATGATGAGTGCATGGTTGTATATGCATTTGTTATGCATGTCAGTGTCTATATGTTGTTATGCATGCATTGTCATGGTTATGGTTATGTATGTATGGCAGGTTAGACATGAATTGTGAATTAATTCTATGAAATTAGGTCATAATGATATTTTTGGTTGTTATGATGTTGATGTGTTGGCTGAGATAGAGCAAGAGATGGAGACCATCAAGTGAAGTTGCAACATTGGACCTCGAGGCAAGAACATGTCATCATACAGGTTTGTATGTTTAGCATGCAGGTATGTGATTCATGGTTATTGTAAGTATTAGGGTTACTTATATGTTTGTCATTCTATTGATATTATGGTTACATAGATGATATATGCTAGTTTATTAGTGTAGTCATATGCACATGTGTTGGATAGTCAAGAATGATAGTAACCCGTGGTCGCATGCATTTCTAATTTTCGTTTATATTAATATAACTTGATGATTATATTATATGTTATTGATGATTATGTTATCATTTAACTTATTGTTGTTTTATGATAGTTAGCTTGATGATTAGGTTATATGTTGTTTATGAACATGGTATATGTTGGCATGGGGTCCCCTGGGTCAAATTTTGTTAAAATGTTGTAAAGTCCCCACATTTTGAGGAGTGGAGCACGAGTAGCGTAGTTCAAATAGGATTCAAGGGGTATTAGGAAGGTCAAAACCCCTTATGTTTTGATATTGTTTTGAGATCTGCCCATGGTTTGCAAACCATGCTATTGTAATAGAGAAGGATATATAAAAGGATGTCTTAGCAAGTCTAAGGAAATAAATCAATCACTTGTTATGGTATGATTTTGAGTCTGTAATTGTATATCTTTCTTTGTTTTGTTGAAGTAGAAGGTTCCTGCATCTTAGTACATGGAGATCTTGGTAAATTTGTAGCTGAGTGCATAGACCCCTGCAGCTATGTGCACAGGGTTTGGAAAGGTTGTAAAATAATATTTTCAGTAATAGAAAGATATTTGAACCAAATTATGTGTCTATGTTTATGCAGTATGTATTTTCTCTTTTCACTCGCAATTAAAAGATATTTATCTGTATTTTATCTTAATTACTTTGCAAAGATCTAGATCGACTGTTAGATGTTGTTTTATGCATGATCAGATAGTTACGCAAAGCTTATAAATTTATTTAACTATAAATCATCTAAGTCTCATGAATAAGGGTTCACAAAGCTCAGATATGAGCTAAAACTATAGAAAGTGCCTTAATAGAAAGACATTTGAAGAAAATTATGTGTCTATGTTTATGCACTATGTATTTTCTATTTTTACACGCAATTAAAATATATTTATCTCTATTTTATCTTAATTACTTTGAAAAGATCTAGATCAACTGTTAGATGTTGTTTTATGTATGATTAGATAGTTATGCAAAGCTTATAACTTTATTTAACTAGAAATCGTCTAAGTCTCATGAATAAGGGTTCACGAAGGTCAGATATGAACTAAAACTATAGAAAGTGCCTTAAACCACATCACATAGCCTTCTCAATGTAGAAGCTTGGTTCTAGCATCCCCTAATATTGCCTCAGGTGAGGCTGTAGCATGTGCTACATGAGTTGTTTTTGAAAGGGATGGTAGTGTAGGGTTTTGTTGGTTAGTGCAACTAACTCTAAACCTGGGTCCAAGCCCCATCAAGCCAACAAATGAGGAGAGAGAAAAAAAAAAAAATAATAGCAAGCCCTAGTACAGAAATTGCCACGTAAAATCCCGACTGAGCATACATATAAGGGTTGTATGGATAAAAACATGCAACTTATGGAATCTCAGGACCTGGATGAAGAAGAGTTGACTGTGGGTGTTACACTGAAATTTGTCACCATGACTATCTGTAGTTAATATGGCTCCATTGATATTCATATTATCCTCCTTTTCAAGCCTAATACCTCTACTCTTCATGTCAAACTTCAAAAAGAGAGAAAGTCACTAAAAAACATGTTTATCTTTGGGTACGCAGGTTCTCTCTACCTTGCCTGCATGTACGCATCCCAAACTCATTGTACCTGCGCACTTGTATGCTTTGTAAGCCAAAGGATGGGTGCGTACCCCTGTAAAGGTCAAAAGGCGCGAGTTTCATCTTTAAAAAGTTACTTGTGGTCACTTCTAGAGCCTTCTAGAAGAGTGTTTGACGTGTATTGAGCGCCTCCAGATGGTTCATGCATCCCTATGATAGAGGAACTTATCCCATCAAGAGAGGAGCTACCCCATCCAAAAGAGGGAGTATCCCATTGATGTTGGAACTGAATAACTTCCTCTAGAACTCTATAAATACAGGCATTGGGCCAGAGGAGGGGAGGTTGAAAGCTGAACATTCTAAAGGGTAAATGCTGCTGGAATTAGGACTTCCATTGTTGACTTGTGAGGAGAGATCACTATCCTTCCTTGTTGCCATATTGGGAGTGGGTGAGCTTGTCAAAGTAGAGGAAATCTCTTGTTGGACCCTGGGAGGAGCTTGCACAACACCAAGGCTCAGGTTGTAATGGTTCCTTTTTTGTTTCCTTAATACAAATAAGTCCACTCTTCTCAATGATTTGTTGTTAATGAATTATTTCATATACTCCTTGGTCTATATGATGAATATGCTTTGTTTTATGAAATATTCAGGTGTTATGTAATCGTTTGACTGTTAGTGTATGCAGGTCTTAAAGTGAAGGAGGAGCTCATCCGGATCAGTAAGGCTGGACTGCTACAACAAGCGTTGGATTTGAGGTAGGATCGAACAACACTTGGTTTCTCATAGAATAATGTATGTTTAGAGAAGGATTGCTCTTAATTGTCTTTTTTGTCACTAGAGAGTCTTAGACTCCTAGGGAGGTTAGGTTTTTCCGCAAAAATAACTCTTTCAGCATGACAGAGACAAATGCTTTCAGCTCAGGCACTTAAGATCGAAGGAATCCTTGATACACAAGTGGTCAGGCAGACTCAAAGAAAGGAGTACCTACAGTACCTCATCAAGTGGAAGAACCATCCCACTGAGGACAGTTTGTGGCTTGATGCAAGTCAGATACAACATGCATGGTATTCTATTAAGGAGCTCATGGACCGGAGCCATGTATTTTCATCTACCCTGGAAGCCTGATGCAGGACCATCCAGCTAACGAAGTTCATGGTTGGAGTATTTTTCTTTCTAGACTGGAAGGAGTTTCAGTTAGTTTTTTTTAAGTTCCATTTAAACTTCTAGTTAACAACATTTAGGACTTTACACTAAGTTTAAGGTTGTCCCAACCCACTATTTATTTTTATTTACTGTTCTTTTTATTTTCAATTTATTGTTTCAAATTAACTTTAAAATATAGACAAAGATGAAGAGTTATCAATGAATAACTAAAATGTAACTACTGACAGTTTAAATAACTGTACAACAATCTTTGAGAAGGAAGGAAAAATCCACTGTAACCATCCATCATAGTATTGAATAAAAAGAAGCACGCAATCATTTTGAGAAGCAAAAAAATCTGAGTCCATATGTTGCAACCTAAAGTTTTTTTTTTTCCTCCAAACTTAATTAATTAAGTTCATCTACCCATTTCATAACAGTGACAAAGAGCGACAAATTATCACAGAGGCAAGAAGAAAACGCGATCAAGTTCCATAAATCAACAAAGAGGGTTTGCAGAAGAGTCGAGTATAATTACCAACAGAGAAAGAAGCAAGCATCTACAGGTACCAACAAACATGTATCATTCAAATATAAAGTCACAAATATAAATATACAGCCTAAGATACAAATATAAAGTCACAAATAAGCTACAGGCTGAACAATGAAATAGAGGTCATCCATAACAGTGTTGAATATAACTACGAGTTCATAATTTAACCATATAGCCAACATAATTACAATTTCATAAATTAACAGCCTGGAGGCATAAATACACAAGACCCATAGACGGGTGGAGTACCTTGCAGAAGCGAAGGGTTTCATGCCCACAAAGTTGAGCATTGAATCAATACACAAGACCGATAAACAGAGGAGTATCATAGCCACAGCTGAGCCATACAGCCATAAAAAGGAAGAGACCAACATACAACTAAGACCCACAACTACAGGAACCACAATCATAACTAGGGTCGAACAGACAAAACCCAAAGACAAAGACCAGGGGTCCTAGACCTGAAACTTCAAAACCATCCTCAAAACAGGAAACATTACCAGAGCTTGCAAACAGAAACCTCACGGAGAACCATCCCCAGAATAGGATAACCGAAACCCTTGTGGAGCAACAACCAGAACCCAGTAGCAAAGACCTCACCTCGATGGAGCAGCAAAGCACCAGAACAACAACAGAATGACAAAGGTGAGGGTTTCTTTAGCATAGTGAAGAGGTGGGAGAAGTGAAGCCCCTGGACAGGACAACTGTCCTCACAACATTAACTCACCAGTACCACGCCATAAAACCAATAAACCATAAAAATCATCCACACAATCGCACATTAATTATATGTTGTAAGTGATCAGGGATAGTCCCATCATTAATTCTTGTAACCCTTGACCCATACTTATTGTAACTCCTAACTTACCCAAAACCTTAATCCAAAATAACTATTCACTCTTAACCACGTAATATTTTTATAACATAATATATGCTCTCTAAATTAAATAATGGTTAATCCCTATGTCAATCAACCATGAACCAAGATAACCATTATTCCATAGCCTCTAATACATAAAACTTCTAATAGCAATAATTCGTGTAGCTTATAACCCCTAACCATTATAACACATATAATCTATAATTATATATTCCTTGTGAATAGTTACTTCATACTAGAACCATATAAATACTAACACCTAAGCGATATAAATCTAAATAGCATGATCACTAACTTGAATGACGCGTAGATTCTAAGAAACAAATCTCTAAATAATAAAACTTATAACCCATAATCTTTTTAACCTATGAACCACTATAATCATTATTTCATCCCCTAACTTCCGAAACTATATATTTCCTATGACTATGAAAATTATAGCCTATATAACCCATATCCCCTAACATTTATAATCACAAACATACAACCCCTATAATCCTACTATAGCTAACCCCAAACTATTATAATCACTAATTCCTAAATTCTATAAAAAAATATTATTCTTTTATTCTAAACCCACTTAAACTCTAAACTAATATGAATCCCATTCACATTACCCCTAATCCCTAATTTACAGTATCCTTAACTCCATAATCCTTATAATTCCTTACCAATGTTATCAAATAATGACTATTGTCCCTTACCCTGGTGCTTATAATTAATAAATCCTTAGTCCCAATAACTCCTATCCTCTAAGTTATCACTTTTATAAGGATTACCTACACCATATTTGTTATTACCATTAACTCATAACCTTACAAATATTAACCTATACAACCCTAACACTTAAGCCTAAACCTAACCCTCATTACCATTTGCCCAAAATTTCAACCCTTTAGAATATAACCATTATAACCCCTCCACCTGATAGCACTTTTAAAACATCAACAGTATAGCACATGTCCCTTTTAACCCTTAAACATCATCACTCCTACAAATATTAACCCATATGATCCCCAAAAACTCAAAACTTAAACACTTATTGCCCAACCCCTATAATCAATAAAAACCAAAAAGTTTGATTCCTTGTTAATAAACCATAAAAGTGTTAATATAAATCATCCTTATAGCTCTAAATACACATCCTCTATAATCCATTTCTCTCCTAATCATTATAGTCTCTATCACAACTCATTTCTATGATCCTTAGGATTTAAGAACTTATTACTACTAATAATTATAAACTTTATAACATATAACCCCTATAGATTTTATTGTATACACATAAAAATTATAACCTATGACTCATATAGCCCCAATAAACCTTATCACATGTAATGGTTAACCCTTTTATTCCCTAACCCATATAATACATAACTCCCATGGTCGTTAACCTCTATTTCCATTATCTAAACATCACTAAAATTTAGAACCCTTAACAATTAATCCTTATAAAATATATAACTAGCAAATGGTGACACATAACACCTAACCCCAATGAAATATAACCCAACATTCGTTAACCTCTATTTACCTTATCTAAACATCACTAAAATTTAGAACCCTTAATAATTAATCCTTGTAAAATATATAACTAGCAAACGCTAACACATAACCCCTAACCCTAGTGAAATATAACCCAACCACATAACCCCTATTCTAAAAACTTTATTCCAAGCCTCTATAACTACAAATTATTGTAAAACCAAACCCAAAAAATTAATAACCTTTAACCCTTATAACATATCACCTCAGTCACCCTTATAATACATGTAAAATTATAATGTGTAAGCTATATGATAATTGAATCCTAAAATTTCGAACATGTAATCCTTAATTCTAATAACTTGTAACCTCAATAAACCTTGATTTATATAAATCATAATTTATAAAAACCCCATTTTATCCCATAAACCTTAATTCTATAAACACTTATATGTATATTCCCTATAAACATATTTAGCTACTAGCCACTCTATAATAATCACTTCTACAACTCCTTACCTCCACATCCTATTCCCTGTAACATTGAATTACTATAAGTGAACCACCTTGTAACACCTATTACTACTAATCTATAATTGTTAATACACACACACACCACTTATGGATTATATTTTGTAACATCTAACACCAAGCCCATAATCACTCTAAACCTTAACATCAAACCCTTATAAATTCTATTTATTATAACTCCTAATTCTTAAACCTAACCCTATAATCACTAATCCATATTACATATAATACATGCTACCCTTAATTCACATAAACCCTAATCATTACCCCTAACTCTCTTAACACTTATATTATTACTTATAATCCTTGTCACTCCTAATATTTTAGAGTTACAACTTAGACAGTTTAACACATTTCACATACTACAACTAATACTTATTATCCTTTGTTCTTGATCACTATAGTCCATATTACCCTTAATTCATATGAATGCTACTCTATACCCCTAACTCTCTTAGCAATTATAACATTAATACTTATAATCCCTATCACTCTTGATACCTAAGAATTACAACTTGTATCCTATAATGCATTTCATGTCTACTATAACTAATTCCTAAAATTGTTGATGCTTGAACATTATAATATGTAACTAATATAACACCTAAACATAATATTATAACCATTATAGTACTTAATGATTAACCACTATAAACCATAAAATTTGTAATATTTAATGCTTAGCTCTTAAAATCTCTATGAACCCTTGACCCCATGCCCCCTATTATCAACAATATGTAGTCCTTACAATCGTTACACCATGAAAACCCTAACCAATTGATTGTAAACCCTATAACTCAAAAACATGAACCCATTTCAAATGTTGAACATGTAACATAATGACTCCTTCGAACTATATCCCATAATTGATATGAGAACCAATTGGAAAACCTTATGACTCGTAACCTATGTAACCCCCAATCCCATAGGACTAAAAAATTCGCCATAATATTAATTATAAACTTTATAACCCATATCAACCAGCTAATCCCTATAGCACCTAATTCTTATAATCCTAATTCCATGTGCATTATAATATTGAATACTTATAAGCCTTAACCCTAAATACCTAATCATTTACTTATATAACCTTGAAGGATTATAAATCCAAATCCCTATAATTTTCTTACAATTTAAATCCTTACCCAACCCCATCCCTTAAATTATATAATATATATAATTATATAATATATATAATATATATATATATATATAATATATATATATATTATAATATATATATATATAATATATATATATATATATCTTAACCCCTTCACTGCTCTGTAATCCCCAATCCTTAATGCATATATACCACAAAAATCTATAACCCTTAATCCATATAACCTTTTCACACTAGTAGAGACTTCAAACTCTATAATATATAACCCTATGACCCCTAGACTAAGCGATACCTAACCCATATGTCCCTTAACTCCTATAGCCCTTAACATATAAATTACTCATAACCTCTAACCTATATAACCACTATAAACCCCTAACCTCTATAATCCATATCCCATAACCTTTATAACCTACATCACCACTAACTCATATGTCCCTTAACTTATATAACCATGATAATCCCTATCGCTTATAATGACAAATCCATATAACCCTTACATACCCTAACATGTATAATTGTTACCCTACCCTTAACAACACATAACTGCTTACATTATCATCTTTATAACCCCTAAACCTTGTGATTCCTTAGCCAGAAATCATAAGAACCTTAATATAAACAATCCCTATAAATATAGCTACTTATCCTTTATAACCCCTAAACCTTGTTATTCCTTAGCAAGAAATCATTAAACCTTAATATAAATAATCCCTATAAATCTAACTACTTATAATTTATAACCGTTGTATCTCCTAGTTACTATAACATATATATCACTCATAATTCATATAATCCTCAGTTTTAAAAACTTATTAATATGGACAATTATAACCTCTATATCACACATTCCCTATAGTCCATAACTTATACCCATGAGCATTACAAATAGAATTCATATAACACTAGTAACCCTTATCACTTCTAACTATTAACCTATATATTGCCTAAGAAATAGAATACATACCTAATATAGCCTCTAATCACTATTGCAATTATAGACCAATCAGTACTATTTATAACCCTTAACAATTAATCCGTATAAAATATATACTCTCAAGCCCTAAGAAATAACCCCTAATTGTAACGGCCTATAACTAAAACATACAACTCTTATTTTGAAATGTGAACCCTTTTGATTAAAATTCCCTATAAGCATTAACTATTATGAAACTAAACTTATAATTAATAATTTCTAAATTGTACAATTTATAACATCAATCACATGTATAATGACGAAGAAACTATAGCACACAACCCATATGATAAAAAAATCCTTAAATCATTAACATGTAGTCTTTAATTATAATAATATATAGCCTTGATAAACCATAATTCATATAAACCCCATAAACCCTAAATCCATCATATATAAAATCATCAACCCTTATATCCCCTAACCCTTAATACTATAAAATATTACATGTATATTCCCTATAACCATATTTAATAAGTAACTTTATTGTTTATAACTTTGACGCCTATAACCATTTACCTACAAACTCTATTATCCCCAATCCTTAATTACTACACATCATAATTGCTAAATCATCTAACCTTTTTAACTCCAAGGAACTATCACTACCAATATATATATCTATTCATATATACAGACATAACAAATTATCTCTTGTAGTATATAACAACTATCCCATAACCAATCTAACCCTTACAAATTCTATTCATTATAACCTCTACCACATAACCCTATAGCACATAATCCCTCTTACATGCAACCCATATTACTCTTAATTCAAATGAAACCTAATCCCTCCACTAAATTTCATCACAAATATAATATTGATACTTATCACCCATGTCACTTCTAATAACTAAGAAATACAACCCTTATCCTCTAAAACACTTCACCTCTATAACAACTAATACATGTCATCCTTATGCTTGAAAACTATATTCCATAACTTATATGACCAATAACCATGATATTATAACCAATATAACACTTCATAGTAACCATTATAAACCCTAAGATTTATAAATTTTCATCCCTAACTCTTATGAACCCTACAAACCCTTAAGTCTATAAACCATATTTTTTAGCAACCATTAACCATTATAATTTTTATATTATAACACCAAAACCTTATCCTTGTAACTAAAAATATCACCTAATGACTAACACCCAATAACTCAAAAGCCAAACCCTTTTAAAACTTTAAATATTTAACATTATAAATCTTTAACTGTATCCCATTATTAATCCATAGATTGTTGTGGATATGCCACTCGATAATTCATCACAACAAATATGATAAATTATACTTAAAAATCCAAAATCAACATTATGGGGATTTAATTATGTTTAGATTTCTGGATCTTTAAATTATTATTTATCACATATGCATATAAATTATAATTATGCAAAAAATAGAGAAAAATGAAAGAAAAACTCATAAACCACAATTGGCACAAGATATATCCTCAGAACCCCTTTTAGGAGAAAAACCCAGTTAAAAGGTGAGGCCACTCTACTCTCTTTCTCTAAAAATAAAATGACAAAAGTAAAAATAAGTATGGCCTATGACCCATGGGATATTATAAAGAAAATACTCTTTATGTGCTCTCTCCCTATCCCTCTCAGCTACTCTGCTTATCTATGGAATAAATAAAAAATTGAAAAGAATGGAATCTCTTTCCTTCCTAATGGCTCAGTTATAACATAGCTTGATAGCCTAATAGTGGTTAGGTTTGACTCCATCAACTCTTAACAAGAGTTACAATATGGACCCTTCTAGAGTATTCTTCATCATGATCATGTGGCTAGCACATTTTCCTTGAGTAACAAAGGTGGATGTGACATCCTCTTGAATTATGGTGAAAGAAAACAAGAAGGTCAACTTCCAAGTGCCATAACTTTTACATATAGAGTTTGATTGAGGTTATTATTACTTCATTGGAAAGGTATCCTTGTGTAGAATGGGAGAAAGAAGGTTTAGCACTAAAGTGGAAAAGTCCCCCGCCCTCCTAAGAAAATCAATTGATGCTTCAAAATGCTCTAGAAGGTTTCAAACCCTAATTTGTTAAATTGGATCTTACTAGTAAAAAAGGCCTTGTGAGCTTATTCCTCAACTTTTTCCACTCTGAAAGTATTGATATGGATGATAGGAAATATAATTATCCAATATAATCACACCTCCCCATTTTGGGAGGTTTTGATCCCCTAAGTATTCTACTTAATGAGGTGAGGACTTTTTTCCTCCGCCTTCTCTTAGGTGTATCATTTAGGTTTTCATGGAAGTTTTCCTTTAAACCTAATTTTCCAAAGGTCATGTTTCTCATGTCTCGTATTTCTAGAACGCGTCTACAAAATTGTATCTTCTTTCAACTTTACCAGAGAATCTAGTTCGAAATCTTCTACAAAAGGTAGGACATGTCCCTCTTATTTATCTAGCATGGAAGGCTCATAGAGTTTCATATTCTCTACATTCACAACTAAGTAAACATGAATGTATGGGGGTATATTGAGTCCATAGGTGTTATCTCCCACCTTTTATAATATCCCAAAGGGACCATATTGTAAAGCCTTAATTTTCTTACCATGACCATGTAGCCTCTCGTTGTTTAATTATGAATATACTTTATCTCCCACCTTCAATGACTTATTTGTTCTATGTTGATCATGCCTTGCCTTATATTTTTCCTATGACTTATGTTGTGTCTCTTGTACCTGTTATCACTCCTTAGTTTCCTAAGGCTGAGAAAGGAAACTAAAGAGGTAACCTCATACCAACTTTGGACTTGGCAGCTAGACCTGCCAAATTAGAGAGGGCTCTCTCTAAATTAATCCTCACATACAATGGAAGTAACTAGAGAATACTAGCGTTTTATGCTAGGTATCAGCTTAGTAGGTTTTGATTAGGGTTTTTTGCATAAGAGCTCTAGGTTTAGGAACTAGGTCAAGTATCCCAAATGATCAGTTCCAGACATAGAATGAGGCAAGGTAGGTGTAATGAAACAAAGTGAATTTTTCACTATAGTGTGGTGAGGAGGAAAGAAGAAGAAAAATGATCATATATGTATGAATTCATTTGTTTAGAAGATAAGACACTAATATGTAAATATTAGAAAAAACAGAGCATATTGATCATGAAATCTGTTTAAAACTTAAGAGATAATCATGAGGAGAAATGTAGATGGTTGCTAGAACTACTTAATCATCACATGCATAAATAAAACCGGATAAAAATAGTGTCACTAACCATATCACAAGAATCCCATCAAAATAGCTACAACTAGATTATATTTCTCTGCAAAAATTTTAAGTACACTAGTTCAAAATGTTTGAGCTTCACAGTTTCCAACCCTTCATTAAATAACATTTCAGACTAATATAAGAGATGAGGTATAATTCCTCCTAATGAGGTCGAATTCCACTCTAAAATTTCAAATACATGCATCTATCCTATCATTACCAAATCTTAGGGGAGTTAGAACAACTTTACCCTTTTCCCTAAACTACTTAAGCTTATCTCTCAAAGTATTGATTACAATATTCTTTTAGAATGGTAATAATTAACCAACACATTTACATTAGATAAACTAAAAAGATAGTTATTCACATTAACCTAATTGAAATTTACCATTTACAATGCAGTGAAAAAGTTTAAGGCACAAAAACGTAGCAAATAACCTAGAAACGCAACAAATGTCCTTAGCAAAAGCACGACAACTTTGGCTTGATCTTTGATGATTTAGAAGAGGTTATGAATGTTGTTGAAGGCTTGTGAAAAAATATTAGGACGTTTACTATACCCTAGGACCATTAATTCATCCAAAATCATCATTTTATCCTGCTCAAAACTGATTCCAAAACAAAGTGTCTAGAAATGCAGCAAATTCTCTAGAAGCGCAGTGAAAAATAGGGGTCAAAGATGAACTGATATATTTTTACCCATAACACTTTTTAAAAAATTGGGAGAAATTTGTGTAGATAATATTTTTTGGAGAAAAACCTCTCTCATTTTTTTGAAATTTGTTCCCATATTCTTGGAATCCTTGCCACAAAAGAATGGCTAAAATAGAGAAGAAAAATTGGAGAATTTGATTTTCTTAAATAGGCCTCCAAGAAAGTTTAATATCTCCAAATATATGATACTTGTGTAGAACTAGAAGGGCTTTATTGTGATTGGGTTTGTCCTTAACAAAAACCTCCTTTATTTTTCCAAAATCCATCTTCATTTGGTTGGAAACCTCTTTTTTAAATGATGACCAAAAACAGAGTCAAAAGCACAGTGACTCTCCTATAGCAACTCGTATTTTGGAAATATATCCAAAATAATAAAGTATGTTCAAAAAACAAGAGATGTTATTGTTTTTGGGTATGTTATGAACAAATAAATCCTCCAGTTCTCAAAAATATTTTCCCATTTATTCAGAATCAAAGCTTGAAGTTGGTGCAGCAAATAGTTGTTGTGTTTCTGTAGGATAGCAATAGAGAGCTAAAAGAGTAGAAACTTGAGGAGATGGAATGAACTGGAATGGGGATAGGATAATTTCTAAGGAAATTATGGGGGGTATTTATATGTGTGATTAAGGTAATGGAAGTGGATTTTTTCCAATTGAGTGAGGAAAGAAGGGTGAAAAAAGGAAAATACAGTCCTAGGCCAGAAGCGCAGCAACTAGATAGGGTTGTGAGGGAAAGTGATAAAATTAGTGAGTTTGAGTGTGGGGAATGGTGGAAAGTTATTGAT
The DNA here is from genome assembly GCA_000404065.3 of Pinus taeda. Classification (NCBI taxonomy): domain Eukaryota; kingdom Viridiplantae; phylum Streptophyta; class Pinopsida; order Pinales; family Pinaceae; genus Pinus; species Pinus taeda. Next base: position 104,830 of record APFE031752771.1, on the reverse strand, counting down.
TAGAGTAATTAGTGGATGTGTGAGCATAGAAGAAAAATGATTTCTTTGTCAAGTGAAGCAAAATCCAATAAAAATGAAAAGCGCAGCAAAACCCTAGGCAAGGATTTTAATCATCTTTTTGAGGGAATTGACTACATCCAGGGTTTGTGAAGGCTCCACTTACTTGTTGAAAGATTCTTTTGAAACACTTAAATGAAGAATGAACCTGTTATTTTCTCCTTTTAGCCTCTCAAAAAAAAACGCAGCAACCTCTAGAAGCACGGTGAGGCCCTCCAGAAATGCAACAAACTGATAGGTAGAGTAGTCATGATGGAATTTCACTGCTTTGATGGCTATGGTGAGTGTCTCAATGGTATAGACGAGCTCTTGGAAATTTTGAAAGGATGAAATTAACTTTGAAATGTTTTGATTCCCCTTTATACTTGAAAAAATTGAATTTTTGGCTTTGATAGTTGAATGACCTCATGTATACTTTTGATAAAATGACTTGGCTGATATGATTTGACTACAACATTATAACTTGAATAGGAAATGATACTTTGATTTTTTTTTTAAATTTTTACTCCCTAATTTGTTAACTCCCATGATGATGACAAAATTGAATAACATGACCCTCTTGTTTGATATTGATGACTGATATAATGATGACCATCAAATGTATATCCTAGAACATGACCTATATGATGACCCACTAACTCTTTTGATGACCTAGGGTAGGGAATGATGACATGACCATGATGGCTTTTGGTGACCTTTAATGCAATTGAGGGAGTAGAAATGAGAACTAGACCATGACTTGTGACCATTTGAAAACCATGAGATGTGTCAAATTTTATTTGAAAATATAATAATTTGACCTAAGACTCTATCAACCACATGGAAAGAGTACATTTGATCATTGTGACTATTGGACACTAAGAGTACCTATATATGGATTTTCCTAATATTTTCTAAAAAAAATTGTATCCCTCAAGGCATCTCTTGTAAGGTCCTCCCTTACTCCTCCTTGCGACCCATATGCAATATCCAAAGGTGAAGGTGGAAAATATCCAAAACTAGTTTCAACTAGGGACTTACCAGTAGAAGTACAGATTTCTCTATTAAAAGGGTATCGTATATATGCTAGATTTTCACCCAAGATTTTGGATGCTTCTAATTGTAACCCATCAAAAGTTACAACAATTTCTTGTTGACTACTTTGTTTTGGAGAATTTATCATCTACGGATAAACACTAATTCACTAGACAAGTAGCTATGCCTAGAACAACAGTTTCAAGTGTTTTAGACTTTTCCTATAAACAATAGATGAGATGAAAAGATAGAAGGCCTACCTGTAGTTCTAGTTTCCTCTCGTATCCCTTGTATCGATTCTGTCTCTTCTTCTCGTACTTAATCTGCTTGAGAAGTACCCTATAAACACAACAGAAGACAAAAACCGATCAAAGCATACGATCCATTGAATATAAATGAAAGGAATCAGAAACAATTCATACATATAAGCATTATGAAAGAAGAAGGAATTATAACGATCAATGTATGATTCAAAGTCATTCCTCCAGCTTGGATCCCATCCACATCACATCAAAAGCATGACAAACTTGTAGCATCACAACACTTGCTTCAAAGCCAAATCTCATAGCAACATTATCTCCTTACAATTCAATATAGTCCAGCCAACCCCTAATCACTTAGATGAGTGGTAAATTTGTAGGAAGAAGAAGGAGGTTTTGTCATAAATGGTGGCATTGAATGGCCTTCCATACTTATAATAGTTCCATAGAGGAAGGGATGAGAGGATAGGATGCACTTTAACTCATTTTCCATACTTAGAATTAGTTCCATAGAGGAAGGGATGAGAGGATAGGATGCACTTTAACTCATTCCTCATCCATTTTCAAGCTCATAGGAGTAGATAATTGAGGGAATATTTTATATGACTCCAAGAGAAAAGAATATTCCCCAAACCCCAATTGAATTTCTCTCAAATTTTCCCAATGTAGCCTAAAGAGGCCTTAGGTGCTCTACAGAGCACCCTGACAATGTATCTACCTATGATATAGAGCATTCTGGCAGTGTATCTACCTATGCTAGTACCTTTAGAGACCATTTCTGGATGTCTTAGGTCATGAAACTTTCTGGGAAAGAGGCATTCAAAGGGGTGACTTGTTTAGGGCATGTAGCAACTAAAATTAGGGTTTGATGATCCCTAAAACACTGATCTAGATGTTGGTATTTAATGTGCCCAAATGGATCTGTAATAGCTTCCCCCTAAAGCATGAATTCAAAAAATTGCCAATGTCGAATGAAATGCTTTACAATGTGATGAGGAGGTATCAAAGTGGAAGGTGACCTGCATCAATTACAATACATATATCGTGATATTTGATTTTACATGAATTGTTGAGGGAAGGCATACCCATGCTCAGCTTATAAAATTTCATTACATGTACACAAACAGTCGTCTATAGATATAGACCCATGATCGGAATGACCATCAATGTAAATCCATTGTACATATGATTTAGTACTCGTGAAATCGTAGCCCAGATGGATGAAACTAGATCTGGGGTCTTCAATCTCGTTCAACCATTCACTCAAGTACAAGTCTAACCATATGAATATGTGATCTGAAGTCAAACATGGGAAGACACCATCTGATTACCAGCCAATGATGTAAGTTGTTAACGTATGCGAGAGAAATCACTAATAATGCTAATGAGCCTCAAGGTACTGCAGTACATTCTTCATGGTGTGAATGGATGATTTGATATCGAACACCATACAAATTCTTTTGGTTGAAGGCCATTGATGTATGCCTATCGCCGAAAGCGAGAAACCTATTATTGATGCATGCAAGCCTCAAGGTACTGAATGTGTGTTTCTAAGTCAACTTCTTGGATAATGTGTTAATGTTGACAAGAAGTGATTCGTCGCAGGAGGGCCTTGATGTATCCCACATCAATGACATGAAATGAGTGTAGTGGTTTTAGAGAGAGAATTTGACTGACAACACAAGGTTCAGGAATGGCGGTCATGAAAATGAAGGTTTATGGTATTGCAAAAGATGGAGTTTGACTAGATGACTTCTCTTTAACATGTCAGCGACACTAAAGTGAATTGGTAGCATTGACCCAAAACAAAGTGATGGATGTTATGATAGACCAATGGTGTGATAACCCTTAAGCTAATAACCCAACCCAAGTAGTCATGGTGGTGGAGTGAAAGTGTCATGTTCAAGAGCGACTTGCTACCATAAAGTGGTTTCCCCTTTTCCTAGTTTCCCCAGTCATTGCTGACCAATACTTCTTTATTTTTATCAAGCTTGAGGAGGATAACATATGCTTGTTCTATAATTTCACCCTTCAAGTGAATCCATCGTTGTTTGATGTTTTAATGATTCTAATGAAGGTGAAACTTGGTCTTGTCTAGATGAACAAGTTTGTCGCTATTTGATGTTTTAACGAGTTTAACGACAAAGATAACTCAGTCCTTTTCTTGTTTATAGAGTTTGAAAAAGGAACAAAAAGAAAGCTCCACAAGTTCTTTTTCGTAAATTAATCTCTCAAGTATGAAAAAGCGTAAAATGATACAAGAGAGATATCATTTCCAATTCGTTAACGAGCTAGAAAGGACAAGCGCTCAACAATATTTTCATGTTTAGAGAGTCTGAAAAGAGCTTAAAGAGGACTCCACTCTGAGGAACGAGTGGTGTCTAGGGTAGCAACTAGTTCCATTAATGTTGGAACTTCTCAAAACATGTTGATTTATGTGAAGAGGCTGGCTAATAAGACCACTCATTGCAACTGTTCCTCAGAAACGGTAAAACAACCAAGTGAAAACATATGATCGGCCAAAGGGATGGTGGCGGTGGGATGAAAAAAACCAAGGCTCATTTGAATAAAAATATAGAATGGCAATCACAAGGGTTAAGAATGGAAATGGGTTCATTTTTACACAAGCTTGAACCATACATAATTATGCTTGGATTCAGTTTCATGTTTACACAAGCTTGAAATGAAAAACTATGCTTGGATTTAGTTTCATTTTTACACAAGCTTGAAATGAGGAACTATGCTTGAAATTGGTTTACATGCCCCAAGCATGATGAAAGGGAGAGTCTCTTGTAACGAGATGGAAGTCGTTGCGGTGAAGCAGGACGGTTATCCAACACCTTTTTGGCTTCGTCCAGATAGGGACAAAGGTGAATGGGATGATTCCCTTCACATAACCTACGGGGGAAACTTAACTTTACCATTAGGTGCTTGCCCCCAAAGCTTCATTACATTCACCTAAGTAGACTACTCGAGGCTATCAGGTGGATGGAATGAAGGTTCATATACTAGATCAGTGAAAGACTCGAATGGGATTTTACGAGATCTAATCAAAGACTCGACTTGGAACATGGGACCTTGTTTCATTTTTTAATGAACTAGACACAAGACAAGGAACTCTGCTCAGATTCCTTGTTTCATTTTTTAACGAGGTTGACACAAGACCATAAATTATCCTCATTTCCTTAGTTTCTTTTTTTAACAAGGTTGACACAAGTCAAAGAAATATCTTCATACCCTTGGTTTCATTTTTTAACGAGGTTGACACAAGACCAGGAACTATCCTCATGTGACCTAATTCATTTTTTAACAAGGTTGACACAGTAAAAGAACTATCCTCATGTTCCTTGGTTTCATTTTTTTAACGAGGTTGACACAAGATAAGGAACTATCCTCAATTTCCTTGTTTCATTTTTTAACGAGGTTGACACAAGACAAGGAACTATCCTCATAGACCCTTGTTTCATTTTTTAACGAGGTTTACACAAGACCAGGAACTATCATCATCCTTGGTTTCATTTTTTAATGAGGTTGACACAAGACCAGGAACTATCCTCATCCTTGGTTTCATTCTTTAACGATGTTGACACAAGACAAGGAACTATCCTCATGGAAGTTGTTTCATTTTTTAATGAGGTTGACACAGTAAAAGAACTATCCTCATAGACCCTTGTTTCATTGTTTCATGAGGTTGACACAATAGCAGGAACTGTCCTCATGGGAGTTGTTTCATTTTTTAATGAGGTTGACACAGTAAAATAATTATCCTCATACTCATACTTCGATCACAACTCATAAGAAGTCATGAAGGAGAGATCTAGTTCCAATGCCCCCAGTACATGATGTACAACATCACTGAATTGATCATCAGTTGATGTAGGCATGGAACTGATTGCCACATAATTAACTCGTGGCAGGTGTTATCACTCAAGTTGTTCCCTAGGAGGATACTAGGAGGGAATACGGCCGAGGTAACCACTAACCAATCTTTTAGACACAGATTCTTGCCAATCTGCATCCAAAGAGGGCTCTCTCTTTATAATTTAGCTTTGTTTTGAGGTATCTTAGGCTAGTTATGATGTACAGGGGTTTTTTTAAGTTTGTTGGATGGTGATCTTAGACAGAACTGGGATGCACGTATGAATAGTTTATTCCATTGGGCCGATGGAGTCACAGAGGATGAACTGCTGAGTGAAGTTTTTTAACAAAAGGTGATACTACAGAGCAAGATAATCGATCTTGGAGCAATTTTATAATCTAGAAATAGATGGAATGTAAGCCAATGGGTGAAGGGCAGTTAAGAATCCTTCATCATGTTGGTAGAGGGAAATGGCATGAGTATTATCAAGGAGCAGTAAATAATTCCTTGTTAATATTCAAAGTGAAAGAATTAGTGGAAACAGGAGCAGCTAAGAATTCCTGTTTATGCTAATTCTGAAGAAATCATAAGTAATAATACAAATTGAACACAGAGCGTATTTAAACAAATTCTGGGCTCTTCTTTTTCTCCATTACTAAGATTATGAAAACATATATGAAGTTTGCAGACACAGAAAATACAAAACACAGGTTAGAAAAACTTATTGATCCGTAAATGATTCAAGAATTCTGTAGCAGAGACCCAATGCATCAATTCCACTTCAGACGATGCAATCACAGTGAAATCCAACAGCTCGTTTATTTCATAAGCTTTTTGAGTTACAGCGCAGTCCAGAGAAGATATCACCAACCCCGAATACATCTATTGGGGAGGTATTTATACAAAAAAGAGTTACAAAATATCTTGTGAAGAAAATATCAAGCAATAATTTCATCCATCTACTTTTACTAGGGAAATAAATGCTATTGGAAACCGGGAGAAATGAATGCAGAAGTAATTGTTTTTGTGATGGCCGCTTTAATTGATCAGATACGTTTGACTTTTACACCCAGTGAGTCGGCTGATAGTCTTTCTTTTATTGGCATCGTTGAGTTGCTGCCCCAGCTCTTTCATATGTGCGTGATCCTGTTTTAATGAGCTATAGTCCCAACTTGACTCCTTTCCTCTGTTGTTTTCATCTTTGCCACGTGTTTTGACATTTGATTAAATGCATATGATAAAGGAAAATTAAAACTACATTGGTAAAACCTCCAACATGCTCTGCCACCATTGGTATGTTGGCAACTGGTGTCTTTGCAGTTTTATTAATGTTTCATCAGCTTCAGTATACCTGCAGAAGTTGGGCTGGACTGCAAAAAGATATTTTATTTCATCTTCAATATAGAATAGATTCTCCAACTTGTCATATAAGTTCTGTCCTGATGGAAGTGTTTTATCCTCTGAAGTGCTTAATGATGTTGTAATCTGATTTTCAACATATGTATTTACCCTGTGAGCATATTGTGCATGTGTCAACAGTCTATGATCACTGGTTAATAAGCTGGGTAAACCTTTGTTCTGCAAGACTGTAAATTTCTATGTAAATGCATTTATTTCTATCTGCATTTCTTGGCACTTTCTTTCTAGATTCTGTATAAAATTCCTCATGGTCAGCACCTTTTTCACTGTCAAAATGGTGCTTGTTCTGTCCCTGATCTCCAGAGCTGCTAGTTGTTCCCTGTGTGGGTGTTCAAAAAATGAATTAGTTTATTGGCCTGTTCGGGCTTGTTTCCCAATGATGCTCTGGCCTTTTTAATCTCTACTTGGGCTATTTCTATCAAATCAATTTGCTCATGGATTGTTTGAATTGATGTCCATTGATCAGTGATAGATTTTCCAATGTTAGTCCACAAAATTGTTCTGATTTTTGATAGAGGTTTATGGAGGGTAAGATCTTTGTCCAAGGATTTTACCTTATTTTCCAAGGCCTTTACCTCTCTTGTTTTTTCTACCACAGTTATTTTAGATTTATCATAGCTTACCTCTAACTTGGCTAGTTTTTCTTTGGCTTCCTTTAGCTCTGCCATTTGGACTTCCAACTCCTTTATTGTCTTCATCATCTCTTCGATGCTCATGTTGGTATCTATTATTTTTGTTGTTATTGTTGCTAAGTATCTGTGGCTGATGTACCTGTTGCTGGGACAGTGGGTGGTATTGTTGTTGTGGTTGTGGGGGGGGCAATTGAGCCTGTTGGAGCTGTTTCAGGTGGCTAGGAGGTCAACTCTCCATGCTTGGCTTGCAATGCTTTCTCCAGTTCCTACTCCGTATCATTTAACCTTTGATTCATCCTTATCAATAAGTCCACCATGTCTTCCTCTGCCTTTCTCTGTACCAGCTCTATTGTTTATGGATGCATGGTAACAAGTATCTTTAATTGTTTCCTTAGTGTAGCTATATCCTCCTCCTTTTTCTTTATGAGTGCCTTGATGCCCTTTTCATCCTTGGGATCATGGCCGAGCTCAATGATAATTTCTTCTAAGGACTTAATCCTGTTGTCCTTGGCTAAGGAGGAAGCCTTTTCCAATTCTAATTGTGCAGAGGTATTGTGCAATGAATTTTGCAGTTTGTGGGCGAGCAATGCCTTGTCTGCCAAGGTGGAGTACACCATTTCCCCAGTTTGTTTGTGTAATTCAATCTGGTCTATTGGGTGGATGTCTTTAGAGAGAACTTCCAGATTGGTTCTAATATAATCAGTAGCTGATTGTGGTTGCTACATTTTGGGCTTAAAATAACTGAGGATTATCTTTCTTTCCTGAATATCATAAGCAGACATTAGCCTTTGTTGATTGGTGGGTGTTGTCCTCATTAGATGATTATAAAGTTGCATCCTCAGTAGATCATTCTTTGCTTTTATCTCGGTGAAAGTTTTCTTAATATCTGAGCCTTGCCTGCTTTGAGGCCTGGTGGATGAAATTTCCACACTATGTTGCTTCTCTAGCTCTTGCTAGAATGAGCTAGTTTATGTGACCGCCATTGGAGAAGTTTGTTGCTCAGTCTTTCTTCATCCCTCATGCTGCCTGTGGTTTCTTCTAAAAATTCCTCCTCAGAATAGGGATTCAATCTTTGCCTCTTATCTCTTGGTTGTTCAACTGGTCCACTGGTAGGGGTACCTTCTTCTCTATCTCTCTTTTTGCTCTTTTCCTCATTTTGAGGAGTCTGTAGTACAGGGACTTCCGGTGCCTTGGTTTGAGCTGGGGGAACTTGCCCTTGACCCTGTTCTTTTGATGTGGCAGGCTGATCCGCCATTGTTTGTTGCTTTGAATCTATTATCTGCCTGCCTTTAGCTAACCGTGTGCTGGCATTTTGTGATGGTTGCTGAGAAGTCCCAGCAAAAGATGTGTCACCTCCTAAGTGTTGTGGTAGCTGGAAGGATACCTGTGCAAAAGAGTCCAGGTCAAGTGTTTTTTCAAGCTCTTTCATAGCCTTTTCCCATTTTTCTTCTTCAGTAATTCCCTCAACTAATGTTCCCTCTAACCATTCATTTTGATTAGCATATTGTTGGATTTCAAGGATTTTGCAATGAACATATGCTGGTAGCTTATTATTCACCTTCCTATAAATTATGAAATGATTGGGGTCATATGGTGCCCAATAAAAACTTTGTTTTAGCTTAATTTGGTGCCCTAAAATATTGTTAGCCTCTTTCCAGGCTTCCCCTTTATTGAAGATGAAAGGACCCAGTTGATTTCTTTTTTTGAGTGGTGCTTTTTTCTTAGCATCACAAAAATGGATTACGTCTGCCTGGATAAATTGCCTAAAGTATTCCAGTGCAAATAGTCTCATTGGCACATATTTTGGCAATTTGTAGGAGCACAGCTCACAACCATATATTCGGATTTCAGTGTGATTCTAGTAAAATTACTAGTCACCTATGCTGTATCTCTTGGAGAGTTGTAGAATTTTCTGCATCTCACCAGAAAGTCTATCTGGAGGACTTGTCATTAGTAAAGAAGAGGCTAGATGTATGAACAGATTAATGAATTCACAGTAGGTGTAAGGGGACTCATACACATGGTGGAAGACTGAGGTCCAGAATATCACAGACCTTCTTTCTCCTTTAGAATCCAGTTTTCTAATAAGAATTTGAAAACTATCTAGTTGATAGTAAAGAAACAGATGATATATGTATGATGTATATTTGAAAACTCCCTCCCTGTCCATGCTCATGAATTGCTCATGCATCTTATCAGTAATGAAGGTGGCATAATCATATTTGACAGCAGGTGGTTGTCCTGGAGTGAATATTGATAAAAGAACCAGAGAGGTTTCATCAACATATTCACTAGTTTTGTATCCCAAGATGTAGGCTATAATGTCAAGAAGGAATTTTCCTGCTTCAGTAAACCAAGAGTCTAGATAAGGAGGAGGTTGTTGAGGTTGAAAATCTGGCCTCATAAATAGTTGGGCTATTCTGGTTATCTCTGAGCTTGGCAGTTTGGCACCTTGATCAAGTAAGAATCCCATGGAAAGAGGAGTCAAAGGCCCAGTTGGCTTAAAATGTAGCATCTCATTTATAGATTCAGGGGTGATATAAAATAGAACTATTCCATAAGGAGACATCACTGCCCTTTGAGTGGGCTCATAATTGGCATGACATTTGTGAATGAGGTCAGGAAAAACATTGACACAAGGGAGGTAGTACATGGGCATATTGGACTCCCAAATTCCAAAGGTATCAGCTTTGTTTCTGTAGCTATTCCTGATCTCACAAAAGGTCTGGAGATGAGATTTATGGCCAGTTAAGTCCTTGATTTGGAAATCCTTGTCAACCAGGGGTACCCAGTCAAGTTCTTTATGTGGAGCATTGAGAGGGGCAACATTGAGGGCCACTAGAGTAGGGGAATCCATTTTGCTAAATTGTGGGTGATATTTAGCTGAAATCTGGGCCTTTCTCGGAGGATTTGCAGACTGAAGTGATTCATTTTTAACTTGCTGGGTAGAATTTGTAGCAGAAAACGAAGCTTGGAGAGTCTTTTTCAGGAAAAATGGACAAAAACAGTTCAGGGCCTTTCATTCGGGAATTGAAAACCAGAGTGAGCTTGAATTTGACTCAGTGGATGAAATTTTTAGAAGAGACACAAAATGTGCAGGTTTTTTGGTGAAAAATAGACAACAGAGTAGTTTTGGTGCACTTGTGTGGAAAGAGGAGATAGAATTCAATACAAAACAGGGCTTTTGGCATTATCTACGTTGAAAGAGTTTCAAAACGCAGGTTTATGGGTGCAACAGCTAAATACCTAGGTTTTGGACGTGGCTACCAATAATTTGCAAGTTGGAATGTCGAATTGCTGAGTTAAATGCCAAAAGGAGCTGGTTGGGGTGGTGGACTAAAATTGTGTCGACGAACTCGTTGTAAATTACATGCACAGGTTTTGTAAAGAAAACAAACAGAGGTGGACTAAAATGTCATTTTCATGGGCTTTTAACAAAAATTTGGCTTTTTCGGGCTTTTTGGTGCTTTTTTGTGATGACATCAGCATGACGCAATGTTTGTCATGTAGCGGATGAAGTGCCGCTGACATGGCGGTGACATGGGAGTGACATCAACAAATGACGTGGTTATGACGTCAGCGAGGAGGCAGTGGGGCGGTAAGCGGTATTTTTCGCACCGCTTTTGGGCAAAAGTAGTTTTGGGCGGAGGGAGCGCGATACTGCCGAGCAGGCGATGCATGTCCTCTGTACGGCAGCAAAACCACCATTTTCCCGGAAGGTAAAGTTCGGTGATCGGGGTGGTCACGATATGGTTGCAGAACGTTCGATCCGGCGGCGGTGATCCGACGGTCAACGAGATGCGGAGTTGGTGGAAAGCTACGGCACAGATCCCACCTTTAATTAAGCACTTTTTCAAAGGTTTTTCGGGGTCATTTTATCATTTATGCGGGAGGATTTTGGTTATTTGTTTAACCAAATGTTTAAACAAATCCTGATGGGGCACCTGGAGGATTATTATAGGTCCCAGGTGAACCAATAATTTCCGACAAAACATTTAAACTATAGCTATAGTTAGTCAAGGGCCGGGGTATTAAAACCTTAGGAAAATATGTGTATGTATATAATAAGGGGGAGGGGTTTAGCTTAGGGATTTATATAATATATGTTAGGAATTAATATGGGTTTTGTAATGAAGCGCTAAGTTGTAGAATTAAGAACTTAGGCTTGGGGAAATGAGAGGGTTTTTAGTAGCAGAGTTGAATAGCTTAGGCTTAATAGAAGATAAATTTTTTACACAAGAAATGTGGCTTCTTAGCCCATGGAGAAAATGTCATTTTGTCCAAATTTCAACTGAGATGGAGCGGTCTAGAAATATTGAGCAGATCTCAATATCCTGGGGGGATGTTAGTAAGTAATTGTTGTGAGGGAAATGAGGGGAAGTTAGACATGCAACATCTGATTTGTCACCACACTTTACCATGGTAGTTTTGATACCCATAAAAGATGAACTATCTTTGAGAAAGAAGATAACTCATGCAACTTCTCCTGCAACATCAAAACTACTTACCCATCCTATTACTCCTAACATTTTTTCTTCATTCTCCCTGGGTGCATTTGAACTAGCAAACCCTGATTCTTTTATTTTCTTTTAGCTACCATCCTATCTAATTCTACCCTTATCTCTTCCAAGGGCCCAGATTAAACAGTTGGGCTCCTTTGCTTCTCTACCTATCTACTCATCTGCCAAGCTTGAACTGTTTGGACAGACCTTTATTCTCTATTCTAAGACAAGTAAAATTCAAATATGAACTTGGCCAAGATTAAGTTGTTTGGCCATTCATAAACCATGATAAGAATCAAGCAACTGTACATAGTGGAATTCTTCAAAAATGGAACAGTAGTGGCATTTGAACTAGCACACTTTCCTAATATTTTGGTTTGGGGTTCATTTCTTTCATTTTTCTCTTGACCATTTCCTTCTTTTTTCCCTTTGATTGAACTTTTAGGGCATACCCTCTTTTCATTTTTTAATTTTCTTCATTGTTTTCAAAATATGGAAACCTTTGCAGCATGGAAAGAATGAACATATTTGCCACTTCTCCAGTCAATCATGAAAAATGAAACCTATTGGTATAGGAGTATAACACTGTCTCCACTTGGGGATGGCTTTTCCAGGTGAAAAGTTAAGAACAGCAGGTCAGATAGTCCTATGTACAATTCTAGCTGTATTTTGAAATTTTTTCTTTGCTGCAACCAAACTGTGCACAGGACTTTGTAAAAAATATGTACATCTTCTTATGATCTGCTCCAAATATATGCATTTCTGTTTTTGGATACTGTGTTTTGAGTGTTTGTTCTCATATTTATAGTTCCCAAGTTTTCTTTTGCTAACCTCTGATATACTAAAAAGTTACACAAAAGGTGGGACAGTTCCCTGATTTTCTTCAAAATCCGTTATACATATTCCTTCCTATCTTATTGCTGAAAATAAACTGTAGAAAGTAAACACTGTTATGTACAAATTAAAGTGTTGATATCTCAACAAACTGAATCAAAATAGTGCTTCAACATTCGACCATTGACTGGTCCATCCTCTGCCTCTGTACCATCCAGGATTTTCAAAAAGTAGGTGTTGTTTCCTTGTATAGACTGAATGATAAATGGTCCTCTCCACAGGAAATCAAATTTCCCATGTTTTTCTTTATCTTCTCTTCTGGAATCCCATTTCAAAACTTTGTCTCCAATATAAAAATCCTCTACTTTAGTCCTTTTATCAAATATCTTCTTTAGCTTTTCTTGTAAAACTTGAGATCTTTGATACACCTCCTCTCTGGTCTGCTGCAAATGAATAGTTTGATTGATTCTCCTCTAGATATCATTGGGTTCTGCTTGTATTTCTTGCAGCAATTTTATTACAGGGATTCCCAAAGAAGAAGGGAATACTGCCTCCATACCATAAACCAATTCATAGGGACTTGTCCCAATGGATCTTTTAGTAGTCAATCTCTTTGCCCATAGTGCATTGATAAGCTTTTTATGCCAGTTTTTCTTGTTCTCCTCTAAGACTTTCTTAATGATGTTGATCGGCTTTTGTTGGAGGATTGAACTAGACCATTGCCTTGAGGGTAATAGGTCGTGGAATGGCCTAAGGTAATGTGGTATTTATGGCAGAAATTGATCATTCTCTTGGATTTAAAAGCAGCAGCATTGTTTATTATAATTTTTTCAGGACAGCCAAACCTAGACAAGGTATTGGTTTCTAAGAATTGCATGATCACTGAGTCATTGGCTTGCCTACAAGGAATGGCCTCTATCCACTTGGTAAAATAATCTGTGGCAATTAGAATCCACTTATGTTGGCCAGATGAGGACGGGTGAATTTCTCCAATGAAGTCTAAACCCCATTGTTGGAATGGTCTTTCAGTGGAAATGGGCTTGAGGGGTAGAGGCAGCAACTTCTTCTTGCCTTCAAACATTTGGCATTTGTGGCAAGAAGTTACATATTTCTTTACATCAGTAAATAGGGTGGGCCAATAAAATCCAACCCTTAGGATTTTATTAGCAGTTGATTTCCAATATAAATGTCCACCTCAATCCCCTATATGAAACTCTTTAAGTACTTTGTCAGCTTCTTCTTTGATTAGACAATTTAATAAAACACCTTCATGATTTTTCCAAAAGAGAGCATGATCTAAAACACAGAATTTGGAAGCTTTCATTTTCAAAAATCTTTTCTTAGTTCTGGATAATCCTGGAGGAGCTTGCAGGTTTAATAATACAAAACAAATGTCAGCATACCAAGGTGATTGTAAGAAGGCTTGGTTGATCTATGGAGTCGCCATCTCCTACTCATTATCCAGTTGATTTATGTCAAGGGCTTGAAAGTTGGTTTCAGTCATAAGTTTAGCTAATCCTTGTCCTTTTATCAGCTTTGTTGGTTTGATTTCAATGTCATATTCTATGATGGTAGCTATCCATTTGCTCCTTTTGCCTTCAATTCCATCTTGGGTTAGGATATCTTTGACAACAGTGTTGGGCACATAAGCAATCACATGAGAGTATAAGATGTAAACTCTAAAGTCCTTAATGGCCTTTACAAGTGCATATGCTTGTTTCTCCATGATTTGATATTTGAGTCAAGCATCTCTAAGTGCTTTGGTAAAAAAGGCTATGGGTTTTTCACATCCCTGTTCATCTTTTTGAAGCAAAACAGCAGTAATTTTATGTTCTGATGCAAATGAGAATATGATAAAGTCCTTGTCAAAATTCGGGCTTGTAAGAACTGGTGTTTGAGTTAAAGCTTTTTTTATTTCTTCAAAGGCTTGTTTAGCTTCTATTGTCCACTTAACCTTGGAATCTTTTTTCAGCATGTTGTTCAACAATCTTATCAGCTCGACCAGATTTGGTATGAATCTTCTTAGAAAATTGATCCTCCCCAAAAAGGCTTGCAGCTCTTTGATGTTTCTAGGGTGAGGAACTTGTAGAATAGCTTGTATTCTGTCCGGATCAATTCTAATGCCTTTTTTGGAGATGATATGGCCCAATAATTTTCCTTCTTCTAGGCCAAACAATGATTTCTTTGGATTTAGTGATATACCATATTTTCTGCAAATTAAAAATACCTTTCTAAGGTGATCTAGGTGTTGTTGATCTGATTTAGAAAAGGCAGTGAGATCATCTAGGTATATGACTAGGAAATCATAAATTTATTTGGCAAAAGCTATATCCGTTGCTCTTTGAAAAGTTGCTCCTGCATTCTTAAGTCCAAATGGCATTTTCACATATTTGAAGGTTCCCCAAGGGGTTGTAAAAGCAGTTTTATCCTAATCATCAGGGTGCATTAGGATCTGATTGAAGCCTGAGAATCCATCCAACAATGAGATCCTTGAAGCACCCACTACCCTTTGTAGAATGTGATCCATTTTGGGTAAGGGGTAATTATTCTTTAAAGAGACTTTATTCAAATTTCTCAAATCGACACATAGCATAATCTCTCCTATTTTTTTCTAGTGGGCACCAAATTTGAAACCCATTCTGAAAATCTGATGGGTGCAATAATTCCAGCTTCATACATTCTCTTAACTTCTTTCTCAATTAAAGGGAGGAGCACAGGGTTGATCCTTCTAAGTTTCTACTTGAAAGGTTTTTTTATTTTCTTTGAGAGGTATAGTGTGTTGAACGATAGATGTATCATAAGACTTTAGGTCCTCGTAGCTCCATGCAAAAACATCCTGAAATTCTTTAAACAATTCAACATACTTTGTCTTTTGGTCAAATGGAAAATTTTTGGACAATTTTATGATTTTAGGATTTTCTACAGTTCCTATATTACAATCCTCAATTTCTACGTTTAATGGCTGCATTTTAGGTTTCCTAGAAATGTCATTTGAGTCAAAAATATCTTCCAAAGGAGTGAGGCCTATAGGTAAAAAATTATCCTTCAAGTCAATCACTTCACAATTTGCTCCAATAGCATCATCACATTCTTTTCCTTCAAGTTCCTGTAAATCTGTTTTAGCAAACTTCGTGGGATGTAGAATTTGGTTTGTTGTTTCAGCAGAAATGTGTGTCTTAATTGTGTCTATTTGATCATTTTCACTTATGGTGCTTGTATCTATTTTTGTGCTAGAAAACTCTTCTTTTAGGGTCAGGAAATTATTAATTTGAATGTCACTATCAAATACTTTCCAATTTTTGACATTATTAGGTACAGCTGGCCTATGTTTAATCTCAACTGAGAATCGATGATTAGGCTTAAATGAAAATTTACAAGTATTGGCAAAGGTTGCTCTAGTGTGAGCATGCAAATTTTGATTCCTTGGAATTTTGGTGAGCTGTTTTTCTAGGAAGGTATTAAAAATTTCGGTTGTTGCTCCTCTGTAAGCTCTTAACCTAGGATCATTTGTGATAAAGTTTCCTTTCATTTGCTGAATTATCAAATCAGAATCTCCTAAAACTGATATCCTATCCACCCCTAGGCTTTTGATCACTTTGAGCCCTTGAAGGAGGGCTTCATATTCGGCCATGTTGTTGGTGCACCTAAAATTTAACCTATATGCATGTCCTTCAGAATGATCATTTTGCATATTGTGTATCCAAATTCCTGCCCCTACTCCTAGCTTATTGATAGATCCATTGAATTCTAGATACCACAGGTTTTCTTGATTAGAACTAGTATCAGGAATTTTTCCAATTTGTTTAGTAGGCATATTTGGATTTTCAGTCTCCTAGGATTCCTCTTGTGTGACTATCAATTTATTTTTCTCCGAGACTTCTTGGATTTGAATAGTGGATTTCTCATTTAGGAGTTCATCTTCTCATTTAGGAGTTCATCTTGGCCTACGACCAGAATTTTGACATCAAATGGGGGGAAAATCTCAGCGTTGTACAAGATGAAAGAATCCATGTCTGAATGCATGGAATAAATGGGAAAGTTTTTGGGTTTGTCTTGGCTGCTTACCACATATTTCATCAAGGTTTCCCTATATAATCTCTTTGGTTGGCCAAAGACTGAGATGGTGGCATAGGAAATGTCAAGTTGCAAAGATCCTTGAAGCTTGGCACCCTAGGATCTGGATAACAACATTCCATATTTTGGTGGGATATCAGCCACTACTACATCCATTAAAATTGTTTTAGAAAGATATTGTACCAATGACACACACAGATCTTTAATTAATCCTAGGCATCGGACTTGACTAGAATCAAATGAGAATAGGTCCTTGTATGGCCTAGTTATGTCTAGTTCTAATTTTTCCATCACAGATTTTGGCATCAAATTATGAGAGGCACCAGAATCAAACATTGCATTGTGAAGTATCTTATCATAAATGTTTAAACTCACATAGAATGGAGGAACTCCTCCATCTACCGATTTTCCATTCACTTCAGGACCAAATATAAGTTCTGGTTGGTCATCAAGGACATTCACTGAATCTTTGTTTTCTAAAATTTGTAGTGATATGTTGATTTGTTCTCTAAAAACTTCATGTTTAGCCAATTCAGACAGTGGAATGGCTATTTTTGACTTGCTTATTTTGGTCTCCAAATTGAAAGGTTTTTCTGTTTGTATTTTGACATTTCGGGCAGCAAGGTTTTCTTTTTCAGCTGATTTTTCTGTAACTAATTCTTTCACTGGAATATTATTATGAGTTGAAGTCAGTTTTACACCATTTTCTAAAGGTTCCTCTATGATTTCCTCAAGAGGAAAAATAGGTGAAGGGTGCTGGTTTGATTTTTCTAGGTCTGAAATATCTTCAACTGTTGGACTGTTTGGATTGGAAATTGGTTTAGGAATAGTCTATATATGATGATCCTTGGGTTTGGTTTTGGTAGGCTGTTTGATTGCTTTCTGCTTGGGATCATGAGGGACGTCTATTCTTCTACTCCTAATATTGTATTGTTTATGTACTTCATAAACAGCTATGTCATATCCTTCCCTAAAATCAAAAGACTCTCTTGATTGAATTTGGAATTGTTTGACAGATTAAGTCTCTTGGTCTTCTTGTGTTAGGAAAATTTGATGTTCACTATCTAGACCCATTAAGAAAATTTGGGTATCCTCTGTTGGTTCACTAGATGTTGAGGCTTCAGCATAGTTTTCTTGGAATGGAGGTCTAATGTTTTGATCAGGGCCAGCTTTTCCTACATTTGGATTTTGATTTTTTCTAAAGTTTGGATTTCTTGCATTATTGCTTGGTTGGCCCTCCCATGAAGATTTTCTCTCAATAGTTTCCACTCTATCTCCAATTCTATCCATATCTTTAATGATGGCATCCATTTTTTGTTCAAATGTAGTTGGTTCTTCCTTAAAAGTTGTTCTTCTTTCAGTTCTGGCCCTATTTCGTTTGGAAATGAGATTAGCTTCAACACTGACTGCTATAATCTACATATCCTCTAAACTTCTGGGAGCTTACTCTCTAAGTTGGTAGGCCATATCTGAATCAAATCCATCAGGGAATTTGATCAATGCTAGGTCTAGTGGAGGCCTGAGGTTCTGATGGATAGCATTGTATACATTATTAAATCTGGCACAGTAATCTTGGACACTTTCTTGTGGGCCTCTTTTCAAGTTCTCATATTCTGACAATATGTGTAGGGGATCCTTCTTCTTTTCCCATCTGTTCAGGAAAGTCTAATAAAGGGCTTGTGGATCAGCAATTGTATTTGCAGGGAGGGCCCTAAACCAAGTCCTAACATCACCAGTTAGGCTCTGGACAAAAATTTTCATTCTGACATCATCATCATCAATCTCATAATTTTCAAAATAGTCTGTCATTTTCTTTGTATGTTGTTGTGTTGTGTAGGCACTAGCACCATCAAAATAAGTGATTTTGCTTTGGTAATCCTGAGGCATAGCCCCTGGATTTGCAGGTAATTGCAAGGGAGCATATCGGTTTTCCATATTTATAGGGATAAATGTTACAGCTGGAAGGATAGGGATAACGGTTGAAATATGTGTTGTAGATGAGGGGGTAGCAAAGATGGTTTGGAGGAATAATGGTGAACTAGGAGAAGCTACAGTGATAGGAGAAAGGGATTGTGATTTTCCAACAGTAAGTTGAGTTTGGATAGGTTTCTGCTGAGGTGCTTCAGGATTTGAATTAGCAGAACTCTGTTGATTCTCTGGTTTTCTAAGGCTCTTAGGAATCAAGTTAGGATTGTCAAAGATAGGTGGGGGATTTGGATCTGGATTTCATTTAGTATACCGAACTTTATTTTTTGGAGCCAGCTTCTAAATGTTTTTTGATCTTTTTCAGGAATGCTTGAAGAGTATGACTTATAACAGGATTTTCTAGCAGGTTTAAAATATGGGAACTATGTAACCTCCTGAAAATTCTTCAAAAACAAGGGACTATATGAACAATTATTTAGGTCCCCAGTGGAGTTGACAATGATGTTATCACTTAGGTTGTTCCCCACGAGGATACTAGGAGGGAATACGGTTGAGGTAACCACTAACCAATCTTTTAGACACAGATTCTAGCCAATCTGCATCCAGAGAGTGCTCTCTCTTTATAATTTAGCTTTGCTTTGAGGTATTCTAGGCTAGTTATGATGTACAGGGGTTTTGTTTTAAGTTTGTTGGATGGTGATCTTAGACAGAACTGGGATGCAAGTCAGAATAGTTTATTCCATTGGGCCGATGGAGTCACAGAGGATGAACTACTGAGTGAATATTTTTAACAAAAGGTGATACTACAGAGCAAGATAATCAACCTTGGAGCAATTTTATAATCTGGAAATAGATGGAATGTAAGCCAATGGGTGAAGGGCAGTTAAGGATCCTTCATCATGTTGGCAGAGGGAAATGGCATGAGTATTATCAAGGAGCAGTAAAGAATTCCTTTTCAATATTCAAAGTGAAAGAATTAGTGGAAACAAGAGCAGCTAAGAATTCCTATTTATGCTAATTCTGAAGAAAACATAAGTAATAATAGAAATTGAACACAGAGTGTATTTAAACAAATTTTGGGCTATTATTTTTTCTCCATTACTAAGATGATGAAAACATATATGAAGTTTGCAGACATAGAAAATACAAAACACGGGTTAGAAAAACTTATTGATCCGTAAATGATTCAAGAATTCTGTAGCAGAGACCCAATGCATCAATTCCACTTTAGACGGTGCAATCACAGTGAAATCCAACAGCTCATTTATTTCATAATCTTTTTGAGTTATAGCGCAGTCTAGAGAAGATATCACCAACCCCGAATACATCTCTTGGGGAGGTATTTATACAAAAAAGAGTTACAAAATATCTTGTGAAGAAAATATCAAGCAATAATTTCATCCATCTACTTTTACTAGGGAAATAAATGCTATTGGAAACCGGGAGAAATGAATGCAGAAGTAATTGATGTTGTGCTGGCTACTTTAATTGATCAGATACGTTTGACTTTTACACCCAGTGAGTCGGCTGATAGTCTTTCTTTTATTGGCGTCGCTGAGTTGCTGCCTTGGCTCTTTCATCTGTGTGTGATCCTGTTTTAATGAGCTATAGTTCCAGCTTGACTCCCTTCCTCTGTTGTTTTCATCTTTGCCATGTGTTTTGACATTTGATTAAATGCAGATGATAAAGGAAAATTAAAACTACATTGGTAAAACCTCCAACATGCTCTGCCACCATTGGTCTGTTGGCAACTGGTGTCTTTGCATTTTTATTAATGTTTCATCAGCTTCAGTATACCTGTAGAAGTTGGACTGGACTGCAAAAAGATATTTTATTTCATGTTCGATATAGAACAGATTCTCCAACTTGTCATATAAGCTTTGTCCTAATGGAAGTGTTGTATCCTTTGAAGTGCTTAATGATGCTGTAATCTGATTTTCAACATATGTATTTACCCTGTGAGCATACTGTGCATGTGTCAATTGTCTATGATCACTGGTTAATAAGCTGGGTAAACCTTTGTTCTGCAAGACTGTAAATTTCTCTGTAAATGCATTTATTTCTATCTGCATTTCTTAGCACTTTCTTTCTAGATTTTGTATAAAATTCCTCATGGTCATCACCTTTTTCACTGTCAAAATGGTGCTTGTTCTTTCCCTGATCTCCAGAGCTGCTAGTTTTTCCCTGGTGTGAGTGTTCAAAAAATGAATTATTTTATTGGCCTGTTTGGGCATGTTTCCCAATGATGCTCTAGCCTTCTGAATCTCTACTTGGGCTATTTTTATCAAATCAATTTTCTCATGGATTGTTTGAATTGATGTCCATTGATCAGTGATAGATTTTCCAATGTTAGTCCACAAGATTGTTCTGATTTCTGATAGAGGTTTATGGAGAGTAAGGTCTTTTTCCAAGGATTTTACCTTATTTTCCAAGGCCTTTACCTCTCTTGTTTTTTCAGCCACAGTTATTTTAGATTTATCATAGCTTACCTCTAACTTGGTCAGTTTTTCTTTGGCTTCCTTTAGCTCTGCCATTTGGACTTCCAACTCCTTTATTGCCTTCATCATCTCTTCCATGCTCACGCTGGTATCTGGTACTGTTGTTGTTGTTGTTGCTGAAGTATCTGTGGCTGATGTACCTGTTGCTGGGACAGTGGGTGGTACTGTTGTTGTGGTTGTTGGGGGGGGAATTTGAGCCTGTTGGAGCTGTTTCAGGTGGTTGGGAGGTCGACTCTCCCTACTTGGCTTGCAATGCTTTCTCCAGATCTTGCTCCATATCATTTAACCTTTGATTCATCCTTATGAATAAGTCCACCATGGCTTCCTCTGCCTTTTTTTGTACCAACTCTGTTGTTTGTGGATGCATGGTAACAGGTATCTTTAATTGTTTCCTTAGTGCAAATATATCCTCCTCTTTTTTCTTTATGAGTGCCTTGATGCCCTTTTCATCCTTGGGATCATGGCCGAGCTCAATGAAAATTTCTTCTAAAGACTTAATCCTGTTGTCCTTGGCTAAGGAGGAAGCCTTTTCAAATTTTAATTGGGCAGAGGTATTGTGCAATGAATTTTGCAGTTTGTGGGCGAGCAATGGCTTATCTGCCAAGGTGGAGTACACCATTTCCCCAGTTTGTTTGTGTAATTCAATCTAGTCTATTGGGTGGATGCCTTTAGAGAGAACTTCCAGATTGGTTCTAATATAATCAGTAGCTAATTGTGGTTGCTACATTTTGGGCTTAAAATAACTGAGGATTATCTTTCTTTCCTGAATATCATAAGAAGACATTAGCCTTTGTTGATTGGTGGGTGCTATCCTCATTAGATGATTATAAAGTTGCATCCTCACTAGATCATTCTTTGATTTTATCTCAGTGAAAGTTTTCTTAATATCTAAGCCTTGCCTACTTTGAGGCCTGGTGGATGAAATTTCCACACTATGTTGCTTCTCTAGCTCTTGCTGGAATGAGCTAGTTGATGTTCCTGCCATTGGAGAAGTTTGTTGCTCAGTCCTTTCTTCATCCCTCATGCTGCCTGTGGTTTCTTCTAAAAATTCCTCCTCAGAATAGGGATTCAATCTTTACCTCTTCTCCCCTGGTTGTTCAGCTGGTCCACTGGTAGGGGTATCCTCTTCTCTATCTCTCTTTTTGCTCTTTTCCTCCTTTTGAGGATTCTGTAGTACAGGGACTTCTGGTGCCTTGGTTTGAGCTGTGGGAACTTTCCCTTGACCCTATTCTTTTGATGTGGTAGGCTGATCCGCCATTGTTTGTTGCTCTGAATCTATTATCTGCTTGCCTTCAACTAACCGTGTGTTGGCCTTTTGTGATGGTTGCTGAGAAGTCCCAACAAAAGATGTGTCACCTCCTAAGTGTTGTGGTAGCTGGAAGGATACATGTCCAAAAGAGTCCAGGTCAAGCATTTTTTCAAGCTCTTTCATAGCCTTTTCCAGTTTTTCTTCTTTAGTAATTCCCTCAACTGATGTGCCCTCTAACCATTCTTTTTTATTAGCATATTGCTGGATTTCAGGGATTTTGCAATGAACATATGCTGGCATCTTATTCTTCACCTTCCTATAGCTTATGAAATGATTGGGGTCATATGGTGCCCAATAAAAACTTTGTTTCAGCTTAAGTTGGTGCCCTAAAATATTGTCAACCTCTTGCTAGGCTTCCCTTTTATTGAAGATGAAAGGACCCAGTTGATTTCTTATTTTGAGTTGTGCTTTTTTCTTAGCATCACAAAAAAGGATTACGTCTGCCTGGATAAATTGCCTGAACTATTCCAGTGCAAACAGTCTCATTGGCACATATTTTTGCAATTTGTAGGGGCACGGCTCATAGCCATATATTCAAATTTCAGTGTGATTCTGGTAAAAGTACCAGTCACCTATGATGTAGCTCTTGGAAAGTTGTAGAATTTTCTGCATCTCACCAGAAAGTCTATCTGGAGGACTTGTCATTAGTAAAGAAGAGGCTGGATGTATGAACAGATCAATGAATTCACAGTAGGTGTAAGGGGACTCATACACATAGTGGAAGACTGAGGTCTAGAATATCACAGACCTTCTTTCTCCTTTAGAATCCAGTTTTCTAATAGGAATTTGAAAACTATCTAGTTGATAGTAAAGAAACAAATGATATATGTATGATGTATATTTGAAAACTCCCTCCCCGTCCATGCTCATGAATTGCTCATGAATCTTATCAGCAATGAAGGTGGCATAATCATAGTTGACAGCTGGTGGCTGTCCTGGAGTGAATATTGATAAAAGAACTAGAGAGGTTTCATCAACATATTCACTAGTTTTGTATCCCAATATGTAGGCTATCACGTCAAGAAGGAATTCCCAATAAACAGCTAGCCTATTTTGGTTATCTCTGAGCTTGGCAATTTGGCACCTTGATCAAGTAAGAATCCCATGGAAAGAGGAATCAAAGGCCCAGTTGGCTTAAAATGCAACATCTCATTTATAGATTCAGGGGTGATATAAAATAGAACTGTTCCATAAGGAGACATCACTGCCCTTTGAGTGGGCTCATAATTGGCATGGCATTGGTGAATGAGGTCAGGAAAAACATTGACACAAGGGAGGTATTACATGGGCATATTGGACTCCCAAATTCCAAAGATATCAGCTTTGTTTCTGTAGCTGTTCCTGATCTCACAGAAGGCCTGGAGATGAGATTTATGGCCAGTTAAGTCCTTGATTTGGAAATCCTTGTCAGCCAGGGGTAACCAATCAAGTTCTTTATGTGGAGCATTGAGAGGGGAAACATTGAGGGCCATTGGAGCAGGGGCCTCCATTTTGCTAAATTGTGGGTGATATTTAGTTGAAATCTGGTTCTGTGCAACAGTAGTGAATAAAACAATAGTTGTAGGGCCTTTCTTAGAGGATTTGCAGACTGGAGCGATTTGTTTTTAACTTGTTGGGTATAATTTGTAGCAGAAAACAAAGCTTGGAGAGTCTTTTTCAGGAAAAATGGACAAAAACAGTTCAGGGCTTTTCATTCGGGAATTGCAAACCAGAGTGAGCTTGAGTTTGACTCAATGGATGAAATTTTTAGAAGAGACACAAAATGTGCAGGTTTTTTGGTGAAAAATAGACAACAGAGTAGTTTTGGTGCACTTGTGTGGAAAGCGAAGATAGAATTCAATACAAAATAGGGCTTTTGGCATTATCTATGTTGAAAGAGTTTCAAAACGTAGGTTTATGGGTGCAGCGGGTAAATACCTCGGTTTTGGATGCGGCTACCAGTAATTTGCAAGTTGGAATGTCGAATTGTCGAGTCAAATGCCAGAAGGAGCTGGTTGGGGTGGCGGACTAAAATTTTTTTGAGGGACACGTCGTAAATTGCATACACAGTCTTTGTAAACAAAACAAACAGAAGTGGACTAAAATGTCACTTTCGTGGGCTTGTAACAAAAATTTGGCTTTTTCGAGCTTTTTGGCGCTCTTTTGTGATGACGTCAGCATGATACAATGTTTTTTGAGTAGCGGATGATGTGGCGCTGACATGGCGGTGACGTGGGAATGACTTCAACAAATGACGTGGTTATGACGTCAGCGAGGAGGCAGCGGGGCGATAAGTGGTATTTTTCGTACCGCTTTTGGGCAAAAGTAGTTTTGGGCGGAGGGAGCGCAATACTGCCGGGTGGGCGACACATGTCCTCTGTACAGCAGCAAAACCGCCATTTTCCTGGAAGGTAAAGTTCAGCGATCGGGGTGGTCGCAATATGGCCGTGGACCATTTGATTTAGGGGCGGTGATCCGACAGTCGATGGGATGCGGAGTTGGTGGAGAGCTACGGCGCGTGTCTCACTTTTAATTAAGTACTTTTTCAAAGGTTTTTCGGGGTCATTTTATCATTTATGTGGGAGACTTTTGGTTATTTGTTTAACCAAATGTTTAAACAAATCCCGATGGGGCGCCTGGAGGATTATTATAGCTCCTGGGTGAACCAATAATTTCTGACAAAACATTTAAACTATAGCTATAGTTAGCCAAGGGTCGGGGTATTAAAACCTTAGGAAAATATGTGTATGTATATAATAAGGGGGAGGGGTTTAGCTTAGGGATTTATATAATATATATTAGGAATTAATATGGGTTTTGAAATGAAGTGTTAAGTTGTAGAATTAAGAACTTAGGCTTGGGGAAATGAGAGGGTTTTTAGTAGCAGAGTTGAATAGCTTAGGCTTAATAGTAGATAAATGTTTTACACAAGAAATGTGGCTTCTTAGCCCATGGAGAAAATGTCATTTTGTCCAAATTTCAACTGAGATGGAGCGGTCTAGAAATATTGAGCAGATCTCAATATCCTGGGGGGATGTTAGTAAGTAATTGTTGTGAGGGAAATGAGGGGAAGTTAGACATGCAACATCTGATTTGTGACCACACTTTGCCATGGTAGTTGTGATACCCATAAAAGATGAACTATCTTTGAGAAAGAAGATCACTCATGCAACTACTTTTGCAACATCAAAACTACTTACCCATCCTATTACTCCTAACATTTTTTCTTCATTCTCCCTGGGTGCATTTGAACTAGCAAACCCTGATTCTATTCTTTTCTTTTAGCTGCCATCCTATCTAAATCTACCCTTATCTCTTCCAAGGGCCCAGATTAAACAGTTGGGCTCCTTTACTTCTCTACCTATCTACTCATCTGCCAAGCTTGAACTGTTTGGACAGACCTTTATTCTCTATTCTAAGACAAGTAAATTCAAATATGAACTTGGCCAAGATTAAGTTGTTTGGCCATTCATAAACCATGATAAGAATCAAGAAACTGTACATAGTGGAATTCTTCAAAAATGGAATAGTAGTGGCATTTGAACTAGCACACTTTCCTGATATTTTGGTTTGGGGTTCATTTCTTTCATTTTTCTCTTGACCATTTCCTTATTTTTTCCCTTTGATTGAACTTTTAGGGCATACCCTCTTTTCCTTTTTTTATTTTCTTCATTGTTTTCAAAATATGGAAACCTTTGCAGCATGGAAAGGATGAACATATTTGGCACTTCTCCAGTCAATCATGAAAAATGAAACCTATTGGTATAGGAGTATAACAACAGGGATGATACCATTGGTACAAAAGGACCATTTAGGGAAGATGGTTGACTGGAAGCCATATTTGGACCAGGAAATGAAAGTCAGTCAATGGTGACAATTCTTCCTTCATGCGGGAAACACATCACTCGAAAGAGTCTGGAAACAATAGCTCCCATGTCATAAACATAGTCGCGCCCAAGATGTAAGTTGTAATCTAAATGGCTTGGGACTACCATCACATTCAGATAAATGATTTTTCCTCTCGAAGTAGTAGGGAACTAAGGGAGGATACCTAATGGTTGACTAGTTCCTCTGTTAAAATATAATAGATTCTAGGTAATATGCACAAGCGGCGGCGAACCGAGCGCTTGCCAAGCAGTTGAGGAAAGGATACTCACTGATGCACCTTCATTTATAATAGTGCCTGATACAATCATATTACAAACTTGTACTATGATCTGGAAAGGCACATAAGAAGGAAGATGGAATCCTGCCAATCGATTCCAATCAAAGGAAGTGACCAGACTAATTGGAGGGGGTCCCGTAAAAATGGGAAAATTAACCCCTTGAGTTACAAGAGGGGGAGGATTTTCCTCCTATCTTGATGGAACAGGAGGACTTCCCCCAAGCTCATTAGATTCTGAAGAAATGAAAAATAACTTGAGTGGTATTATATTCACTCTCTTCAGGAAAGGTACGATTTACTGAAGGTGAAATCGGGTCAACTGTTACCTCGACCTGTTGATTTGAGTCGGGTATAGACTCATAGGATTCACTTTCAGAGAAAGTGGATTTGATCGACTGTTGATTTGAGTCAGTCAATTCATCAAATAGTGAAGGATTTAGGGAGAGTTTCCTGTAACCAGATGGAAGTCGTTGCAGTGAAGCAAGACGATTATACAACACTTTTTTAGCTTCATCCAGATAGGGACAAAGGTGAATGGGGTGATCCCTTCACATAACCTACAAGGAAACTTGACTTTACCCTTCTTTCCATGAAATTTTCTATCACTAGTTGATGGTGTGTCACCAGCATGATCTCTAGAAGTTGATGACACAGGATGATGTGAATGAGAAGACCATTCTTCTAAGATCTGAGGAATATCAGGACAATTTTGAAGAACATGGTCTCCCACACAAAGTTTGCATGGATATCAAACTTTGTGAGGCTTGATGGATGGTTTTTCATCAGATGTTGCATTCAAAGCAATGTTTGCTTGGTTGCCCCTCTACTAAATTTTGTTGTTCTTCTTCTTCTACCCTTTCTTCTTCTTCTTAGCCACCTGGTTACTATTACCAATACTTTCACTAGGCAAAGAGGAAGAAACAACCGAGGAAGAAGGCAAAGGGTCAACTTTAGGATCAACTAGAGGTTGATTTTTTCCAGTTGGAGGAGTACTCGATTGTGGAGAAATCATGACATTTTGAACCAAGGAGGTTGAAAACAACCATACTGGCAAGCCAATGGTAAATCTTGGAAGGGACAATGTAGCCATATATGGAGCACCAATATTTCTAAAAGAAGGAAAAGAACTAGGAATCCCATCAAAATGAATTCCTTGATCGGTGAACTTCAGATTTGTTGCCATATGTTTCAACCTAAGATCAACTAAGGAGTGAGCGTGGAGGATGTTATCCGCAGTCAATTAATTTAATTTTAATCAAAGTAACATAACTAAACAAAAGAGGGATAATCTAGTTAAAAGGTTTACCAAGCAACTGTGAACTGCAGAATACCTCTTGGTGAACCAAGAAGTACAGGCAAGCAATCTCCCTGAATGTTGTGTTCAGTGTATCACAGTGTACAAGGCAGCCAACTCTGTTACCTAAGGATGGATAAAAACCTAGTGTTTTCCTCCCATATATACCCAAAAGTACATGGAAGCCCAATCCGTATAAGCAATGTCTAATGCAAAACTGCATAGTGAGAGCATTCCCATATACTTTACGTACTGTAACACCGCCCTATATACCCAAAGGTACGTGGATGAGCTACGATATACTCACGTACATGGAATGAGGTATCACACTCAGGATGTATTATAGACAAGTTAGCGACAGTTGCTTTTTTTTACAACGCCAGAACACGTCTCTAGCCTAGACCTCTAAATGTTTTTCATTAGGTGAAAATGCTCCATTAGGTAAATTCAAATAATTTTAAGTTGATATTCTTTAGAGTTTGCCTTTCAAGGTTCACCATGTGACGTATGTTTGCAATTCATAAAATTCAACTAATATGATAAGCATTCTTTCCATTCAATTTAACAATGAAAATCCTTAGCTAGTAGGGATAGAGCAATCAGATTTTTGACAAAGAGCAAAGGGCACATCTAATGCAATTTCCCTAGCTATTCCTTTCAAGCATTCACAAATTACAATATGAATGATGCAAGTTTTTCTTTTCGAATCCTTAATTTTATGATGAACAAAAAAGGAAATATGCACATACAAACAATGAATCTTTAACAAGAACAAAGACTTTAACGACGGTTCTGTTTCGAAGGAAAAGAAGACTTTATGACACTTTATTTCGAACAAAGATTAATCAACTATATTCTAAATTTGACTATAGACTAATAATGACAAAGAAAACATTAAAGAAACATTAATCAATCAATTCAAAGTAGGGTTGGCAAAGGAGATAAAAATTTGTTCTCTACGACATGACATTCATTGATCAATCAACAAGCAAACAAATAGAGAAAAGTTGGAAAAAACACTTTCCAAAGGTCAGAATTTAACCTAAGGTTGATCACCGCAGGTCAAAGAGGGCCTAACTACACTGCAGAGCACTATCTCTCACTCAAGGGTGCTCTGTAGAGCATTTCCCCCTGACCAAGCCTACACTGATTTCTGAGAGGCCAATCAAGAGTCATCTAACCTCAATTTTTTACCAAAATTCGATGCAAAAGAGTTGAAATATAGTCAATGAACACAAGTAGAGTCTACAAGAATATCTTAGGAGGTGAATAAGCTACTAGGAAAGGTGATAGTTTCCCTAGTGGAGTTGCCAATTTGTTTTGGAGAATTTAGCATCTACAGATAAACATTAATTCACTAGACAAGTAGTTGTGCCTAGAACAATAGTTTAAAGTGTTTTAGACTTTTCCTGTAAATAATAGATAAGATGAGAAGATAGAAGGCCTACCTATAGTTCCACTTTCCTCTCGTCTCCCTTGTATTGATTCCGTCGCTCCTTCCCATACTTAATCGCTTGATAAGTAGCCTATAAACAGAACAGAAGACAAAAACCGATCAAAGCATACGATCCATTGAATATAAATGAAAGGAATCAGAAATAATTCATACATATAAGCACTATGAAAGAACACAACATATGGAAAAAGGTTCAAACACTTTATTAGATAAAGAAGGAATTACAGCCATCAATGTCTGATTCAAAGTGATTCCTCCAGCTTGGATCCCATCCACATCACATCAAAAGCATGACAAACTTGTAGCATCACAACACTTACTTCAAAGCCAAATATCATAGCAACATTATCTCCTTACAATTCAATATAGTCCAGCCAGCCCCTGATCACTTAGATGAGTGGTCAATTTATAGGGAGAAGAAGGATGTTTTTTCATAAATGGTGGCATTGAATGGCCTTCCATACTTAGAATTAGTTCCATGGAGGAAGGGATGAGAGGATAGGATGCACCTTAACTCATTCCTCATCCATTTTCAAGCTCATAGGAGTAGATAACTGAGGGAAGCTTCTATCAAATTTGCCAAGCGTAGCCTAAAGAGGGGTTAGGTGCTCTGTAGAGCACCCTGATAGTGTATCTACCTGCGCTGCAGAGCACCATGGCAATGTATCTACCTGCAATGGTCCCTTTAGAGACCATTTCTGGATGTCTTAGGTCATGAAACTTTTTGGGAAGGATGCATTCAAAGGGTGACTTGTTTAGGGCATGTAGCAACTGAAATTAGGGTTTGATGAGCCCTAAAACACTGATCTAGATGTTGGGATTTTATGTGCCTAAATGGATCTGTAACATACTTTTGTCTACCTATTTGTATAAGAATGGAAAGTTGTATACCTATTCAACTTTGTGTTCCATATTCTCCCACAATGTAGCCGAAAATGCACTAAGAAATTGTGTGTCCCTTTCTGAAAGGATACTCCTTGGTATCCTAAGGTGTACTCAAACCTATCCAAAGAACATGTGTGTTTCTTATTTCCCATTGATGGTATTCTTACAATTGATCAAAATTCGCATTTTTCTAAACCTAACAACTACCTTGAATAGGTATTCATGTCCATTCCTAGTTGTTGGTAAACCTCCCACAAAGTCCATGGAAATTCTTTCCCAGGGATGATTAGCTATAGATAAGGGATGACATAGACCATGTTTCCTATTACTAGGCTTGTTGGTACAACAAATCATGAATTCTCTTATGAACCTAGTTTCCTTTTCTCACATCTTGGGCTAATATACATATCTTTGAAATTTGGCCATTCTCTTCCCTACACCAAAGTGCCATGTAACCTTAGAGGTGTGAACCTCTCTGATCAAGTGTAGTCTTTGACCTTTACAAAAACATAACTTATCCATCCTATATAGTAACTTGTCTTGGAAATGGCAGTCAACAGTTCTATGACCATCATGCACATGAATCTCACTCTAAAACTGCTAAAACACCTCCTAGAAGTCCTTATCCTCTAAATATACCTCTCTATATGCATCATGGGTGAATAGTTCCATACGCATAAAAGTTCTCAAAGTTGTGATCTTTGATGTGGGTGGCCTTGAAATCATGGCATCCAACTTATCAATGCTACCCTTCTTATATTTGATAACTAAATGAATATGTTGTAGAAACTCCATCCACTTGTAGTGTTTGGTTTGTTGTAGCTTACTATGGGCCTACAAGTACAATTGTGGTTGGTGATCTATGTGGATTATTATCTCCTTCCCCATCATATAGTGCTTCCACTTCTTCACAAATTGCACCATGGCATATAGCTCCTTTTCATAGGTAAGGTAGTTAAGAACTACCCCATGGAATACTTCATAATTGTAGCATACAAGCCTTCCTCCCTACATCAATACCACTCCCATAGCATACCCACTCACATCTATCTCCTCTTCAAATGGCTACTACAAGCTCAGTAATGCTTGATTGATCTTCTTCTTTAGCTCCACAAATGCCCTCTGGTTACTCCTTCCCCACTTGAAACTCTTACTACTTAATGTTATGGTGTGGAGTGGTATTGCTACCGCTGAAAACCAAGTTATGAATTTATTCAAGTATTGTGTTTCCCGAAATTCCTAACTTTAGAAACATTAGTAGGCATTGACTATTTCATGATGGCCTCCATATCGGTAGGATATACGTTAGTCTCTCCTCCACCTATCACATACCCTTGATACACCAACGACTACTGTGCAAACTCATACTTCTTGAGATTTGCTAGAAATTGGTGCTCCTTTAATGTCTCTAACACTTGCGTCAAATGTGAGATGTGTTCCTCCCAGGTAGCACTATATACTAGTATATCATCAAAATAGACAATAGAAAATGAATTTATAAAAGAGTATAGTATATCATTCATTAACCTCATAAAAATATCTAGTGCATTACATAGGTGAAATGATGTGACTAACCACTCACACAAACCTTGCCTAGTTTTGAAGATTGTTTTCCAGGTATATTGGTCTTTGACTTGAACCTAGTGATATCCAGACTTTATGTCTAGCTTGGTGAAGTATTTTGTTTGATGCAATTGATCCAACATATCATATATTATGGGTAAGGGGTACATGTTTTGAGCATGTTTTATTCAATGTTTTGTAATCAATGCACATCAACCAAGTTTGATCCTTCTTTGGCATAATGATGACGGATGACCCACATGGTGATGTACTTGGTTGAATAACTCCCTATTCCAGTAGATAGTTCAATTGTTTCTTAATTTCACCCACTTTTATAATAGATTTATTGTACAACCCAATGTTTGGAAATGGGGATTCTTGTAATAGCTATATCTGGTGCTTCAATCCATCTTAGGTGGTAACCCTTTAAGTTCCCAAAACACATTATTGTATGCTTATAGCAACTCTTCCAGTTGTTGTTTCTATTCCTTAGTACACCTCTACATGGATTCCTTTGATCTAACCAACTCTTCTATAGATTAATTCTCTCTTAAAAACATTTGAACAAACTTATTGCTAGAACTTATCAGTTTCTTGGCCTTGTTGGCACTTACTAGTAAATTTTTTACTTTCCTTTGTGCACATTGATGGTGAACAATTTTCCATCCTTGACTAGCTGATACTGGTTCTGTTGGGTGGTATAATTGACAAAATGATTACTCAAAATTTACTTTGTCAATTTTGGGTCATAAACTTAGAGACACTACACAATCTATGTAGAGATGGGAACCACAAGGACCTATCTATCTATGTAAGGAAGTTTCAAACATGATAGCATCAAGACTTGTATCACCTTGGTTTCCATCATAGAGTCATCTTCTAGACTGGAAATGATTGGAATAACTTCAATTATATTCCTCTACTCAAAGAAATCAAAGACTAACTAAAGGATCATTGATCCCTTAGTATTGGCTCCTCCTAGTTTGATTAACCTAATATCCTCTCGGTTCTCTAGTGATCCAAGTGGATATTGGTGGCAACCCGCCTATTCCACTTGGACCCCCACCATTATTTCTTTTATTTTTTTAGTTTCCTTAATTGTAGCATAGTTTACTATTTTGGGCAATTTTTCAAGTCCTGAACTTTCAAAGTTGTTTGGGGCCCTAAACGATGTTTTTTTGGAAAATGGAAAACATTAATCTTTGATTGATGTTTGCAACTGAAATTTTTAGTCCTTGGATAGATATTTCTAACGAGGTATGGTGCGTGTCAAACAGAGATCCTATGCCAAAGTTACAACCCCAGAAAGTTGATGTACCAATTTACCCAAACATGGCCCATAGTTTTAGTGCTTCATCTCTTAGGGTTAGGTTTTTGGATGTTTAGAGTTTTCCAATGTTTATCAATAATAAATAGACCTTCAAGCCTCATTGTAACACAGTTCAGAGGCATGTACTTGCCACATATCTTCTCAAAAATAAGTTAGCATTGCCCGAGTTAGTTTAAGTTTATTTCTATTTCTGTATCTAAGCATATTTCAATTCTTTGATATTACTTAAATGAAGTTTTATTTCCATTACATCTCTATGTATATGTGTATTTATGTGTTTTTTTGTGTTCATGCATAAGTCTGGATCATCCAGTGGATACAAGAGTTAGGACTTAACGTGGGTTCTCAATGTTAGCTCCTCCTAAGTTGATTGGTCTATTGTCCTCTTAGTTCTCCAGTGGAAAAAGGACTTGAGACTTACTGCGGGTTCTAAAAACTCATGATAGTAAAGAAAACCTAGGTTTGATCAAGCAACTCCTAATCAACTAGGCAATATGACTTATCACACACTTCTAAAAGGTGGAGATGACTGATCCTAAATTTCCCCCAAGATCATATCACTGTTAAGCACTCATCAATTTATAACATGAGCATAATTTCTTATATATAACCTATAACAAAAACCCATTTCAAATCACAACACTAAATGAGTTCCAAAAAATATCAAATCATCTCACATTGATTACTTTTTAAAGAATTATAAATAGAGCATAAATAACACTTTGAAAATGAGATCTCAAATTTTACTTAACAGTGATAAGAAATCATGTGAATATTTACTATAAAATACAAATTCAAAACTCAGATAACCAATAACCTTAGATGCAACCTATATGAATTTCTTTGATCACCCTTAGGTGTAAGTGCACATAGAGCTTAGATTTAAAAAATCTCTATAGTGTGATTTATGGCTTACACATGATTCATACATTCAACAAACTATTTAAAAACAAAATAACTCAGAATAGACTTTTATAACAAATGAAAATAAAATAAAATGCATAGATATGTCTGAGGTAACCTTCGTACTATTAACCTATGCTTGTAAATCAATATACTTCAAGCTACATATATCATATTATCAATAAAAGGCAGCATAGTCCCACATTAATTGAGATCATGTTGTGATGATGAAAAATAATAATGGACATGTAATAAATCATCCAAAAATTGTATTCTCAATGACAAGGTTATTCACACAATAATGGTGGACCAAGAAACAACATCAATAAAGAAACCCTTCAAATCTAATTTAAATTCCTATGTCAGATACACCTTAACCTACATTTTCATGTATTCAATCACCATGTTCAATGTTTCAAACTATAAATCAATCCAATAAAATCAACACATGGATATCTATATATATACCCTTCAACCCTTAATTTGCAAAACACATTAAAACCCTACTTGAAACAAAGGAAACTTTCAAATCTATGTTATGGAAACATATATCTAAGAATTAAAATGAGAATGACGCAACAAGGAAACATGCTAATTATTGGGCCCAATCCAACCGAAAATGTTGCCTCTTCGGTAGATTAAATCAAAGAGAGTGAGCTTAAAAAAACATATGGTCAAACTTGGACATCAACATTTGTATTATAAAATCCACAATATTTACATTAGAATTCACACAACAAAGCTTGATCCCAATATTCACCACATGGGATCATCCCACAGCCATGAAACAAATACAGAGCCTCTCCTCTTCAGCAGCCCCCAATCTTGTTTTTTAATCATGAGATTATACAAAAAAGATCAAGGAAAATTGAAACTAATTCCCCCAAAAATGGTTTGCCAATTCATGATTAATCTGTAAAGGATTGGCTTTGATACATACTTAGCTAAATATTTGATCACATAGGGTCTCTTTGGCATGAAATCTCCTAAGAATAGCTTTGTCTAGTGTGTTTTTCTAATTGGTTGCTCAATCTAGGGCATAGTTGGTCAACGACACAACCAGAAATTACCCTTTGAAAGAAGCATGGATATCTCCCAATATGTGCACTTTCTAGAGGATATTTTCAAAAGTTCCCCAATTAGAGATATTCTAAACAATACTCGTGTTTTAGTTTTTCCAAATTCTTCTCCATTTTCCCAGAAATTGTGCCCAAAGTTAATGACTCAAATATGTCTAGCGCAAATTGTCTAAATTGTTAATCCTTACCTAGAGCATTCTATAATCAACGTGAGTGTAGTATGAATAACATAAAACCATGTTGATAATGCTAGATACAAAACCCACATTTTGGAATTTCCCTTGGAGTGGTGTAGATATGAAAACCTCGAAGGCTGGTTACAAGACTTGCATAGGAGTTACAAGAATTGGCTAGACAAAACTATCATTAGTAATAAATCGAGTAGTGTCCTTTCTAATCAGTTAAAAAATAAAGTAATGATCATAATTAACCAATTAGCATTCTTAGGCTCTTTATGGCACATTCATGGTAAAATCGAGTGAGAAAGGGGGTGAATGGGTGAAAACGTGTGGGAAAATGGCCAAGAAAAGATGTTTTGAATGAAAAAAGAAATGGAAAATTGGAAGCCCAATAGGGGATTCCAACAATAGTTGTACCTTGTGCTCCACTTCCCTCTTGGGTAGTAACCCTTTAGGCTTCTAGAACACATTCTTATATGAATGTAGCAATTATTCCAATTGTTTTGTATGTTTCTTAGTACACCCCTCCATGGATTCCTTTTCTCTTTTTGACTCTTATACAAATTGATTATCTCGTAAAACAAATTGAATAAACTTCTTGCTAGAACTCATCAATTTATTACCTTCGTTGGCAGATACTAGCAAAATTTCTAAATTTCCTTTGTGCACATTGATGGTGAACGATTTTCCATCCTTGATGAGTTGTTATTGAGTAGCTTTTTGTATGAATATTGCATCTTGCATGTACATGTAGGGGCTTCCAAACACCATTCCACATAAATCAAGAGCAACTACATCTAGTTCTACTTCATCAATAAAATCATTGTTGATAGAAAATCTAATTTTGCACTATTTTGTTACCTTTAACTTTGCATCCTTATTTACCCATCCCAATGGACATGGGCTTAGATGATCACGAACTTCCAATCCCAATTTTTTTACCACCTCTAATATAATTATATTCTCATATGATATTAACTCAAACGGAGCATCAATCTTCGTCTTCATGACCTATATCTTTATGTGGAAGAATTTGGTCATTTCTTATCTTCCTGTTGTTAAAGGCTACTTAGATTCCCCTCTTTATACACTGACATATAGATGATATTATCATCCATGTCTAAGTTGGTTTCAACCTAGTTTCTTGAATCAATGACCATGAGATTCTTCTTCTTATAGGCATTTTTTTTCTTTGGATTAAGCTCTAGATGAAACTTCTAACACTTCTCCCCTGTATGATCATCCATATTACAATAGTTTCAGTCATTGTTGGGATCCTTGCACTAGTGTGATGTGGTTCTCACATTTTAATCTTTTCCCCCTTTCCAATTCTTCTTCCCCTTGGAAGCATATTAGTGCTCCTTTTTATTTGATCCACTTGATTGGAATTTATTCTTACCTATGTTCTTCATGTACTATGCCTAGACACAAGCCTCATCCACCAAGTTAGGCTTAAATAGCATCACTTGCTTCTGTGAATGGCTCTATAGAACCCCTATATACTTGACAAGTGCATTTGGGTTCTTTGGGAAGATACCCAACATTATGGCCATGTCTCTAAACTTTGTGGTGTACTCTTGTACAATCTACCCATGATTTTTGTTGAAGTAGTGCCACCAAATCCATTGGTCCTCTATATACTCGATAGGGTACAATTATGACTTTATGATGGTTTTAAATTCCTACCATTTATTCATTATAGGATCCCTATCCAATCAGTTCATCAATGCTAGATTGGTGGCAAATTTTCAAGTATCTCGCCCATAAATTTCATCTTAAACGCCCTCCCCCCCTGCTCCATTTGGCTATTTTTTCATCGTCAAGTCATGAATAGTGACTTTAACAGTCACTTTCCGGCTAATCTGCGTGGTTTTTTCCTGGGTATTGCAGCCTTCTGCACACTTGTTTGGTCTCTGTGACATCTCCTCATTCCGCACAGTTTCCTCATCACATAGTTCCCCAACCCGGGTAGTGTATTTTATAGTCACACACCTCCCTT
The DNA here is from genome assembly GCA_000404065.3 of Pinus taeda. Taxonomy (NCBI): domain Eukaryota; kingdom Viridiplantae; phylum Streptophyta; class Pinopsida; order Pinales; family Pinaceae; genus Pinus; species Pinus taeda. The sequence continues at coordinate 67,614 of APFE031752771.1, read as the reverse complement.
CAGCTTCCTGGAGAGCTAAGACTGTGCTACCTTCATATAGTCACCTAGTCGAATCACCAGTGTACGGCTTCAATCAGCTACCATTCACCTTTCCTAGGAAGTGCTCCCCACTTAATTTAACCAACTGAACTGCTTCACCATCGGTAATCTCTTTGGTGACATAGGGCCCTAGACAGTGCATCCTAAATTTCCCTGGAAATTTATCAAACTTGTTGTCATATAACAAAACCATATCATTTACCTTGAAGGTGCGCAGTTTAATGTGTCGATCATGCCATGCCTTTTCACGCTCCTTTTGAACTTGTTGATGAAATTTAGCTAGAAATCATCCTCCTCGAGCTTTGCTATCTACGCAAGCCTCTCTTCCAAGGCTCCGCAGTCCGCCATTCCTTTGAGTGCTGTTATGCGCATACTAGTAACAATGTATTCCATTTGCATCACAGCTTCTACACCATACACGAGTCTGAAAGGTGTTTTTTGGGTCAATGTTTTGCAATTCATTCTATAGGCCCATAGCATCGTTGGTACGGGCACATCCTAGTCACTTCACTGAGCATTACAGACCTTTGTCAGTGTGGTCTCCAATATCATATTGAATGCTTCCACCATCCCATTGCCCTGCGGGTGATAAGGCGTGCTCTTCTAATGATACACCTGAAATTCTTCCGTCAACATGTTAATTGTTTCATTAAGTGTGTACCGTGATCGCTTATCAAGATCTTTGGACAGCCAAATCTCGTTAATAAGTATTCAAAAAGGAACTCTTCTAATATTTCACTGATACAGTCCTTCACAAGCTGTGCCTTCACCCACCTGGTCAAGTACTCAATCACGGTGATGATGTACCGCACACCTGTTTTCTTTCCTAGAGGCTGAATTGGTCCCACAAAGTCAATCGCCCATTTCTCGAACAGTTCTAATGTCACCTGTGACATCAACGGTGTTTCATCCCTCCGTGATGGCCTACCAGTCCTTTGACATGCGTCACAGGCCCTACAATATGCTTTTGTATCCTTATGCAAAGTTGGTCACCACAATCCAACACACAGAACCTTCTCCGTTGTTGCTTTTCCTTCATAATTTCCTCCTACAACTCCTCCATGAGCCTCTGCGAGGATTTTGCTTTGCTCAAATTCAGGTACATAGCATCACAATATTTTGTTTGGCCCCATTTTGTACAAGTATCCTGCAATCATGGAGAAGTCTATTGCGCGTACTACTAACTGCTTTTTTTGTTGGCTCGTGTACCCTTCTGGAGCAGTCCCCGTTGTTAGGAATTATATGATATCTTCAAAGTGACTATCTGTGACGTGTACTACAAAGAGCTACGCGTCACGTAGTACTTCCTCCAAATTAGTGGACTCCTCTCCCGTTTCAATGCACAACAAATGATCTAGTCCCATGTTCAATCGTCCATGCTTCACAATAACTTCAAACTCATACTCCTGGAACAATAACAACCACCTACGGATCTCCCCCTCCCCCCCAACACAGGCTTATTAACCAAGTATTTCAACGCAGAATAATTTGTATACATATTAAAATGTCCACCCAACAAATAGTGCCTGAACTTTTGGAGTACGTATACCATGGTTAGCCCTTCGTGCTTTGTAGTGGAATAGTTCTTCTCAGCCTTGGATAACTTCCTGCTCGTGAATGTTATAGAATGGTCCAATTCCCCCTCGCTAGCCTATGTCATCACGGCCCCTAACGCAATACATGAGGTGTCCACGTGCACATAAAATTCCTTCTTCCATTCCAGGAAGACTAGGATCGGCGTGGTGACGATTTTCTCTTTCAGCACATCCAAACTCTTATGGCATTCATCACTCCAACAGAACATAGCATCCTTTTTCAACAACTTCTCCATGGGCACAGTGATATGGGCATAGCCCTTGATGAACTTCCTATAGAATCCGGTATGCCCTAGAGTTGCACACATCTGTTTCACATTCCTTGGCACCTCCAAGTTGATTATCACCGCAATCTTCATGAGGTCTACCATCAATCCTTGTCTGCATACCACATGCCCCAGCAGGATCCCAAAAGGGAAAAAAAACAGACACTTCTTTAGATTGAGCGCAATCTGATATCTCCGACATGTATCTAACATTAAGTGCAGACTTGCAACATGATGCTTGACCAATCCCACACTGTCCAATCATCAAAGTACACCTCTAGGAAGTTATGAATACAGTATTTGAATGCCGCAATAACTACGTGCAAAAAGATTGCTAGCACATTCCTCAGCCTAAAAGGCATTACAGTATGCTGAAAACATCCCCATTCCATCACAAAGGTCACCTTGCTTCTATCCTCAGGCGTGATTTTGATCTGATGATACCCAGAGAACCCAACAATGAAAGAGTATCCTTCTTGGTTGCCTACATTAACTAGGACTTCATTAGTGAACGGGGTGGGGAAGGGGTCATGCACGCAAGCATCATTCAGCTTCTAGAGATCCGCACATATCCTTATTTATTCTTTTTGTTTTTTTCCTGAACCACTATCGAGCTTACCCAATCGAATTCTTCTACTGATTCAATAATTCTTGTCGCGAGCATCTTATCTAACTCAGCGCGAACCCTTTCCTTATACCTAGGATTAAGGTGGTAAGATATTTGTTTTATAGGCTTTGCGTCTAGTTTCAAGGTGATATTCATGACACCCAGGTCTCCCATTATACCTTTTAGATCAGAAAACTTTGTGGGGAACAAATCCTGATATTCAAGGAGGAGCTCAGCGACCTTGTCTACTATCACATCATCCTAATAGTCCCCAATCTTTGGAATTTTGGTTCTGCTTCTATGCCAATGTTGACCTGCCTAGTTTTCAGTAGTGTGGTTATGTCAAGATCCTCTATCTGCAGACCTTCAACCTCATGGTGACCTTCAATTTCCGAAATATTAATCTTTTGGGGATCCTCATCTTCTTCTTCAATGGTCACATTATAGCATTCCAATGCATGGCTCAGGTGGGTAGTCCAATCAGGTGTGATCAGATCCAAAGGATCTTGTAGTATCATAAAGATCACTTCTTTAACCTCTTGTAGCACTATGTCAATACGGTCAAAACCATCCTCAAAGTTGAACATCATTAAAAATCCCTGGTGCAAGATGTCCCATTCTTCAGTGCCATGGTGGAGCTCAATTTCCAAGTACCAATTCATTGGTATGATGCCCAGGGTATGAAAAAATAGATGAACCCATTCAAGCTGAGTCTCCATGCCATAAGCCTTATTCCATCTAGCTAGGCCATCACTCAGGTCATCCCTTCCATCATACTTATCTATCATCCACACTTTTGGCTACCCAAAACGTATTCTCATCATCCTCCAATAGTCACACCAATCCCCAAAACTATCCTTGTGCGTACCCCACCATCTTGTAGGCATAGCACATAGTACCCAGTCCAAGGCCTGGAAGTGATGTTTCTCTAGAACTTCTCTTTCAAATGCATCCAAAAAAAAATCAACATCAGCTAGCCCATCATAATGAGGCAGATCCCTAACTTCAAATGACACGCAATGCAACGACTTGGTCATCATATTACAACTCAGCATCAATACTTCATGTAGTCAGTTATGCCAATGCTCCAATTCTTCATCCGAATCTGACATGTAGGAACTTTCGCAGTCCCATGCAATACGTCCATCTGTTGTCAGATTCACCCAATCCTGGTCTCGTGTCGTTATCTTGTAAATCGAGTCTAGATCGTCATCGCTTTCATAATCTCAGATTGGTTCTGTATAGCACGGTCCCCCTGCGGTATCCAGTAGCACTACTACGTGGAGTGACTTGTTTTCAAATATCATCTTCTACTTCTTTAGGTTGATTACCCAATTCGTCTCAGTGGCCCAATTGATTCCAAGGAGCATAGGGTAGGGATTTATATCATCCATAATTTCTATTACCTCAAAATCTGCCAATGTGATTGCGACCTTGATGTCAATTGTGACCCCTTGTAGCCTTCCCATTGGGATAATTTTATGTTGATTCGTCATTCTTAACTGTATCAAAGAACACTAGAACACAAGTCTCCCCATTCTTTCCCAAGTCTGTTTTGGTAAAACATTCATGTCGGACCCCAGATCCAGGATAACTTGGTCCATCTCGTATTCCCCTATCTGCGTGGTGAGTATCATCTCCCGCCCGGTCCTTTCCTTGTGCTTCCCAAGCTTCCTGACCATGCGTGGTTCACCAGTAGCACCATCCTTACCAGTGCACTGATTGATCAATTCCTGCATGCCCTTCATAGCCTTACTATCACGGAGCATCTTCATGCAGGTCTCCAAGAATGTGGTAATCATGGATGGGTCCATTTCTTCAGCTGGTTTTTCGTGACTTCCTGAGGTAGAGGCCTCAGCGAAGCTTTTCTTTGCTTCCATAAATGTTTCTTTTTCACACTCTATATCAAACCTAGTCTCCTTTTCTAGTGCTTTGCAGACCCATTCGACTTCTACAGACTGCTTGCCTTTATCCTCCCCTGTCGTAGTTCCGCTTCACAACATAATGTTTACCTTAGGGTCTTCCTCACGAGGCTTAGTCCTCATCATCTGGAGGTTCTACATCAGTTGTGGAGGCTACTCCCCCTTTTCACGAATCTTAGCCAACAATATAGGGTAATCCTCAGTCGCATGGTCAAACTGAGTACAATAGTAGCATGACAGTCGCGTCAAATTCAGAAAGTCCCTCGTATGGTGTCCTAGTCCTCCTCAATTGTAACAAATAAGCTTCCCTTAGCCTCTACCAAGCCCTCCTCCATTTCAGCCTTGGCCGCACCCTTGATACTCACCTCACATTCCCCAATGCCTTGGTCTAGAGGTCACGTTTCTGTCTGCACCCTGTATGCAGTTGTCCTGTCCATCATCAATTCATAACTTCGACAATTGTGCTCTTCATGGCCTACTGATTGGAAGAAATTGCAAAATAGTTGTTGCAGTGTTTGTAAAAATTTCTGTTGCAAATGGAAATTATCAGTCATATGTTTCCCTGCTACCTGACATATAGCACACCATAGTACAAGCCTTGCACTTGGCCCTGCTGTGGCCTCCGACCGTAGAGGCATTGGTCCTCCTGCTGCAACATAGTTCGTGAAGACTGGGTAGTGATCATTGTCATGTCCCTAACCCTTGCATTTTATGCACCAAACTTATTCACGTGCCTCTGGCCGAGTTGTTATGTCCTGCTTCAAACTTTGCATCTCGAGACAAACGTTTTGTAACTACACATGAATCTGCTAAACCCCCAGATTCAGATGTTGCATCAGCATTTCATGCAATCTCCAAGGCTTCTACCTGAGTCGTAATCTTCTGTTGTGACAACGCAACCCTTAGGTGAGGCAGGAGTGAAGCCACAAACCATTTTCGATCCTTCCCATCCGTTAAATTCATATTAGCTTCATGGATTTTACACTTCAATCTCTAATCCAACTCCCAAGGGGTCTCGCCTGGTTTCATTGCGATTTCCTTGAATCCCGCAATCGACTACACTTTAGACTTAGGCCAACTTAATTCTTTATTCAGCACAGTCTGGATCTCTACCAGTGTAGCTACCTAGTTATCATTAGAGTACTTGATGTACTAGGCTAGCATGCTATCATGCAAAGCACTAACCAATGTCGTCTTCTTCATGTGATCATCTGTGACGCCCTGTTCTTCCCATACAACCTTTGTGACGAACCAAAATTGGTCTGGGTCCTCATTCCCTACGCCCTTGAATAAAAGTATTTTTATGGAGTTCTCCATATTGGATAGTGAAGGTGGCGGCGATGTGGGTGATGGGTTGAGCGGTTGAGGCGAGGATGGAGGCGATGTGGATGGATGGGATGAGGGTGGAGGCGGTGTAGGTATTTGCAGGAACCCTTGTCTTATCAACTGACTAGCACTCAAGGGAGAAGTCTACAGTGCTCCTTCATCGTACTTAAAGGAGGTCTAATCAATGGGCTATACTCAAGACCTTTTCTCCCTCCATCCCTGAAAGGTTTTCTGCTTCACGTAGCTCCAAACATCAAGGTAACCGCATAACCCGATGTTCACACAAGATCATCTTAATCCAAGTATTCAGCGATTTTAAATACTTACCTTGTGGTCCTTTGAAGAAGAAGCACTCTTCTTCACTGTAACTGATAGAGGTATCAACCACGAACTCCGTCACAAATCCTCCTATGATGTGGTCGATCCAATGGTCCACAATGCATGCAATATTATCTTCAGAAGCTTCCAACCTCCTTACTAGCTCTGGTGTCCAAACAATCGGCTTGTCAAACCTCCACCTTCCTTGGTCATTTGCCAACTTCGTGATCCACTTGTATAACTCAGCCATGAAGGAACAAAAGAAGATTTCATGTATTTTTGTGTACATGTATCTGTCCAACCATTGTTCTTTCATCAATCGCAGATTCTTGTTTTCTTGCACCATGAATTCGTGGATCTTTCTATTCAACCAGGTTTCGATTTCTTTCTTAGTTGGATTCCAATGATATGACATCACACATCTCTCATGTAGATCTTGGTCTTGGAAATAGAACCATTTGTTGGCTTCATGGGCCCTGACCCAAGTTCAGCGTTAGTTAGCCAAGAAAATCCCTACACTACTGACCCTTTCAGCATCAACCTGTGAAGTTTGGACCGAATTCTCACCTGAAGCAGTATGGGGAGATGCAGGAACCAAGTTTCCACACCCTGAGATAGTCATGATGTCGATCTACACTTCCTGATCCTGCCTTCGTGCAGATTGATAAGCTTTTAGGGCTTATCTATGTTCCTTCTCTTCCACCCTTCAATACCTCCGCAAAGGTACCCAACTGAGCTTCACGCAGCCCTAACCAAAAGTCCAGGCACTTACGTGCCTCTATGGTTACGTTAATATATAGGTTCCCAAGTTATCTTAAGTGTTACCTACTTTACCATGCATTTATAGTTATCTTCGCATAAATCTATATTCTTTCTTGCGTTCAATTAACAGATATAATCAAATACATTCACACATCAAATAAGCATTATAATGTAAAACCAGATCATATCATAATATAATTATATGCATTAAAAAGAGACAAAATACACAGCTATTTGCGGAATACTTCTCTTTATTGATATCTCAAGTTCAATACAGACTCTATCCACCCTGCACACACAGTTGCACGGGTCCGCACACTCAGCTGCGGACTTCCACCCTAGGCCTTTGTGCACTCAACTGCAAACCCTCTACCTACGCTAAGGCTCGAGAACACTCTGAACTTCTTACCCATAACCTCTTCTTACTACTACTTCTCATCCCCTAGGCTCTTCTAAGACTCCCTTTTTATATAATCCCATGGTCTGCGGACCATGGGTAGATCTCTACAGCTGACCTGAGACTTTACAAAACAAAGGTGGACAACTCTTTGAAATATTCGTGCTCCGCGACCACAAAATGTGTATACTTTTACATCTTTGCTACAAAATTTGGGCTTTCTGCCCCAAAACTGCCTCTTGGGAGAACCCGTTCCCAACATCTCTTAACCCATATAGTTTTCACAAACCCTATTTTTCAACCCATATGACAACTATAAAATCTAACGTCTATAATTCATATCCCCTAAGCTTAGTAACCCACATGACCACTAACTCATATGTGCTTTAACTAATGCCCTAATCCATATAACCATTAAATCATATAACAATTGGTAGGGTGTTGAAGAAATAGATATGAGACTTACCATGATTGATAGAGGTATCTGAGGCATTCATGAAATCCTTAAGAACTTGTTTGATCATATTATATTCTCTAATTTTGGGTATTCCCATAAGCATGGTATTGTCTACAAACCACAAATGAGATATTGACAGGCCATTATTGAAAATCTTGAGAGATTTATTTGTTGATTGCGAACGACTACTTGAAGAGAACGACGGATTCCTTGCCAAAATGAAGAGGAAAAGGGAAAGAGAATAACCTTAGTATATTCCTCTTGAGGATTTAAAGGTCTGTTTCAAGGATTCATTAAGCATGATAAAAAATAAAGGGGAGAAAAAAGAGAATATATTCATCATGTCCATTCATTCAAAAATCAAAACACTCTAACTTGAAGGAGATATTACCATGTCAACTTATCAAAGGATTTTGAGAAATCAAGTTTGATGGTCATGCCCCCTTTTCAAGTCTTCTTGGGAGTATGGATGGTTTCATGGGACACCACTATGCCATTTTAGATTTCACATCACTCCACATAACCTGATTGTTTTGTTGATACAAGGGAGGGGAGAGGGGATTTTAAACAATTAGCTATATTTTTTGTGATGATTTTTTTAATGAAGTTATAAAGGGTTGTAGGATGAAAACCAATAGGATCAAATGTATCATTAGATTTAGGTCAAAGAGACAAAGGTGGCATTAAGGATATAGAGAATATTGTGTGATTCCTCAACAAAATATAGAATGTTGGTTGAGGAAGGGCCAACAAGCTTGGATAAATTTGGTGGTAAAATCATTAGGTCTAGGGGCTTTATTCTTAGGCATGCTCATGATAGCTTCCTCTACCTCTGTTAGAGAAATTTCTCTTATTAAGTTCTCATTTTGCTTGACCTGACAATGTAATATTTTTTATTGCTTGGTACTTGTTATGAGAGGGGTCTTTTAATATATTGTTGTAATAATTGTGATGTATATGTTTGACCATTTATTTATTAGATAAATTAGTGTTCTTCTCTCCCTCATCAAGCTAATTAATTGGCGATTTTTCTTCCATATTACCTCTTCTTGAAGAAAGCATTCTTCCAACTAGGTGTGATTTTCTCCTCATTCCTTCATTAGTTCCTTTGTTCTTCCTTCTATAATTATTTGTTATTGAATCTATTACATATGTTCCTCCAACTATTTCTTGGCTTGGAATGTATTTCCAAGCTCATCCTTGTTGCATTTCTTGATGGTTCCTTTTAAAATTTTTGAGTTTTTACTAGAAACGGTGCATAGAAGAGATACCTAAGCCCTCTATTTCCTACCACCGGGAGTGGGCCTTTTCAAGAAAAGAAAATTCCTTACACCATAAAATTTGAAAGTAAAAAGGCCAATTTTTAGGGCTTGCCTGCAAATCATATTTGAGACAAATCGACCAATTATTTAAGCAAGCACATGGAAGGATGAAAGCTTTGTGGAAAAAAATATCTTTCTAAAAGTGCTTCAAAAATGTGAAATCTAGCTATATGTGAGGCTATTTGATGCTTACCTCCTTGTTTTTTGTTCCAATTGAAGACAACATTTACCATGTCAATGTAAATGAGTTCTAATTGTTGCATCATATCTTGGAATTGGAAGGAGTTCACATCCATCCTATGCAGGATGCCTCTCTTTTCATCCAAATCTCCTCTGGTCATCCAAAGGACATTCTAATGTATTTTCAAGATATGGGAGAGTTATGGAAGGAAGGATTTATTTTTAGAGGGAAAATGAGGAGCATTCACAACTTAGATTCAACATGATTCTTTCGATCCTAGATAGTGAAATCTACCAGAAAGGATGTGTGAGCCAACAATTCAATCAATGAAGTCTTTTTGTTAGGGATTCGAAAGTATAGCTAGGTACCTAACATTCCTAATTGCATATATGGCTATATAATGACAACCTCTCCAGCATAAAAATTATGGGGTACTAAGACACTTTCTTGTTCATTTATTTTCTTAAAACATTATGATTGAGGGGATATCCTTTTTAATTATCTCTTTAAGAAGCCTTTGTTTTCCCTTTCAATCTAGACTTCTTATATTCCACAAGATTATATTCATTTAGAAGGATATTTACTGGAGAAAAAGTGTTAAACTATGAATCCCTTGACAATCGCAAAGTCTGACAATACAATTGTCATGAGTTGTAATTTGTATCTTAATGAAGTGTTGTCATGATCCACTGATGAGTTGTCAGTTAGATATAGATTTAGATCTAGAACATCTAGAAGGTAAAATTAATGTATTATAAAATCATAAATTGGGATCAATACATTAAGATAATGGCTTAAGGCCTTTTCCACCTCATTGCTTGTCTTTTCTCATTCATGTTAATTATTAGCATGGTATCATATCCATGCCAATTGAAGAAATCTTAAAGGTGAGAGATTTGTTCTATGATTTTAATTGCAATGAGATTTTATTTTTTGGATCGTGAATAGTGCAAAGCCACATATAAGGTTTGAAATATAGTTTCATACAATAGGTTAGGTTTTAGAGTGATCATTTCAATTCTATATAGATCGATGGTTAGTTTAGATTTTCTCATTCATGTTAATTATTAGCATGGTATCATATCCATGCCAATTGAAGAAATCTTAAAGGTGAGAGATTTGTTCTATGATTTTAATTGCAATGAGATTTTATTTTTTGGATCGTGAATAGTGCAAAGCCACATATAAGGTTTGAAATATAGTTTCATACAATAGGTTAGGTTTTAGAGTGATCATTTCAATTCTATATAGATCGATGGTTAGTTTAGATTTGAGTTTTATGAGTTCATTGATAATTTACTGATTTAGTGACAAATATCTAGAATCACACTAGTCATGTTTTTTAAAGGATTTTGGTCTATCTAAGTGAAAACTCATCATTGTTGAAATGTGTAGCTTTCTAGGTACTCCTACAACCCTTGGTGTATTAGGTTTGTGAGGAGTTGACCCACAGAAATGTGGTTTTATGGGAAATGTACCCAAGTAGTGGGATGTGTACCCAAGGTTGTGGGTGAAAGACCCAAGTGAAGATTGATATTTATTCATTGGATGCATGAGGGGCGCCCTTTAGGGGATAAGGGGCACCTAGAGCTACAATAGAGGTGGAGAAAACAAATGAAAGAAAAAATATTTATTATGTTAGTGGTGTTTTTGCATGTAGGCTCAAGTCAACGTGGGCTAGAAGACATGACCCTTGGTGAAAAGTGTCTCCACCAAGATCACTATAAGTAGCGACAATATGAATTTCGTTTTGCATCATCACAAGTCCAATCATCTCAAGTGAAGACAATCCAAAGTGACCGCATACCTCAAGGAACCTGAGTTCAAGAGTGTTGATCGAGTAGGTTTTGGACATGGTTCTAGGCACAAGTTTGTGTTATATCTCTATGGACATGGAAGTATAATTATGGTGCATAAGGTTAGGCCAAGAATCTTATTTTTGTGCATAGGAAGGTTGTGAGTCTAGTAGAAGTGTTGGAGTGAGGGTCGAGCTCCTCAAGCGTATGCATAGAATATTTAAGGACCAATTTGTTATTTTTACATAGAGTTTGAAGTTTTAAGTGGCCATAGGATTAGGGCCATCCTGAGGTATCCAGAGGCTCCCTTAATGAATAGTTGCACTGGGTCAAGTTTCACCATGGATGAGCAAATACTTTGATGAAGGTATGTGGTTTTGTGTTCATGGTTGATGATTGTTGGGTTGATAGATTGAAGTATGTCCCACAAGAAGGGCTAGAATAGTGTGTTGTAGAGATTATGTATAGTGAAGTTAAGGAGACTAAATCATTGTGTTTTGTTGTAATAGTCAAGTTGATTTGACAGTGATTTAGTGTGTAAATTCATTGTAAGAAGCCAAATTTCCTGTGCCCTAAGTACAGTGAGATTTGGAGGTGCAATTCCACTATTAGAGAGTTGATCTTTGAAGATCTTATATTCAATCATCTTGGAGCAAAAAGTGGACTGATAGAAGGCAAATTTTCTAGCTGATCGTGCAAGAGAATTTGAAGGTGCAGATGTCCTTGTGAGAAATAGAGGCAGAGGCATTGGAGCAGTAGAACTCTTTGCAAGTATAGGTGTCAAAGGACCTACCAAGTGTTCAATGCAATTGGACTAAAAGGGCTAGTGAAAGCGCTTCTTTAGCAAATAAGTCAAGTTATTCTTGTTCAAGTGCATATTGATAGTCAAGAGTTGTTGACATCAAGCCCTAGTTTTCCTTGTATCAAGGCTAATTGTAAGGGCCATGATACCTATTACAAGATCCCTATGTTTGTTGTATTAAATTTGTACTACAAGCAAGTTTTGGGTTGCAAAAAAGCTATTTTGTACTTAATTGATTGACTGTTGTACATCTTCAATTGTGCAAATTATTTAGTGTTGTTGCATTTAACTGTGTTTGTGATCGTGCTTTAGACATAGACTTGATTCTGAATCGCTATAGGGCCATAGCTGACATAATTTTTGAAACATTATGTGATTTTTGAACCTGAAGTTACATGTACAAACCATACACATGAAGATGAATGACCAAATTTAGCTAGTGATGGTCTATGGGATTTTATGTATAATGATGCTTTTTGTGAAGTGAAAAATAGATGGCTAGTTATTAGTCTCATTGTTCAAAGGGTATTAATGAATATAGACTTTTGTGTTCAACCATTATTCTCCTTAAAAAATTAGCTTTGGGAAGGAGCCAAGTAGTTTAGAATAACATATTATTTGTTTTAAGTGCATGAATAAAAAGGTAATGGTTATAAGGCTTAAAAAATATATTATAATGAATTTCCAATGCATTAGATATTATATCAAAGTAACTTCTTATTTTTTTTCTATATTGACCAAGTGAACATCTCCCTCTGAATATTAAAAGTTGTGAGTGATCATAAATATATGAGAAGGAATTACGAATTTCTAATGCATTAGATATTATATCAAAGTAACTTCTTTTTTTTTCTATATTGACCAAGTGAACATCTCCCTGTGAATATTAAAAGTTGTGAGTGATCATAAATATATGAGAAGGAATTCGTAATGTCTATTTAGCTTTAAAAATCCTTTTGAAAATATCATTATAAGTGTGTAGAATAAACCCTTTTTCACCTTACTTAAAAGGAAAAACAATGTAATATTAAAAAGGTTGAAGGCTTTTAAATGATATAAAAGTGGGAAAAGCTTGAGATATAAATATTCTTATAGCCCTCCATTATATTTGGGTACACCATTTTGGTCATAGAAAGGACATTATAATAAAATTGTGGTTTTATTGGGTCACGTGTCCTATATCTACTTGAAATTTAATTAGGGGATTTAAGGAAATTTTCATTTGTGTATGATTTTGAATGCATCATACTCTATTTTGCGTCTAGTTTCGCATTTAATTGCCTTATGTCACAATACACATGTAAGAGTAGGACCAAAATAAGAGGTTGCATGGATAATTAAGCAAGAGCCTTTTGAGGTTAAAAATAAAAATAAGGTCTAAATTCGAATTTATAAAATTACACTATGGGGTGTATTATCACCTAAAAAGGGATTATCTAGACATAATTAATTGAAATGTGCCATGTAGTATGGGTTCTACACATTAAAACCTACTTTCATCTAAAAAACCACTTTTTCTAAGTTATTTCCATTAATTAATTCACTCACATTAGAATAACCCATAAATTTATTAGTTCTATGTTATTCTTGTATTTTTACCAATTAAAGTGAAGGTAATACAAAATATTTTTACTCACAATTTTCATTTCCATGGGAATAATTCAATAAATCATTTATTTATTGATTATTCCTTAATCTTTTAAACATTTTCATATAGATAATTTATTAAATCGTTATTTATAAATTATTTCTAACTTATTTTACCATTTCAACTAGAAGTAATTTAATAAACTCATTTTTTTATCAATTATTTCTTACAATATTACCCATTTTTATTAAATAACTCAATAAGTCATTTTTTGAGTTAGTTATCTAAATAAAGGTTATTGCCTATTTCTTTGACCTTTACCTCTCACAAATAATATTAAAATGCCAAAATTGGTTAGATCTTGGTTTTGTCCAACAAATATTGTATTATTTGACCACATCAAATCTAACCTAGCATTTTATTATAGATATAGAGGTTTCTCTTCTCATTACACATGAATGGCCATTATCATCATCCAACTTTTGATCTCGTGACATTTAAGTGTTATCCACTAGAACCTCATCATTTTTCTTATTCTTTTATCTTTTGATCATTCAACCAGTTGTGGAGAGAAGTCTAACACCCCTTGTATGCTTTCCCCTGATTTTTATAATGTAATGATACTCTAAATTATGAATGAGTATATTTTTATGTAATGGCCTAAAGAGTGGGACCACAAATTCATGATATAAGGACGAAGAGGAAAAGAAACTTGTGTGGATTTAGTTGGCACGTTTAATCAATTTTATGGTGCAAACAATAATAGAAGAAGAGGAAGAGTCTAGAGGAACATGAAGAGACACCCATGAGAAATTATGAGTGTTTTTGCATAGAAATGAAGGGGTTGGATCTTCCTCTTGGGGAAGAACATGAGAAGTAATGGAAATAGATGCAAAGTGGAGGGAATGAAATTCCTTAGGAAGCTAATTTGAGGCCTGGAGGAGCTTAAGAAAATTTCGACGAAAAAGGGAATGAGTACTTGCCAAGAATTGGCTAAGAAACCACTCAAGGGGTCTGCTAAAGAGCTGATAAACCACCTGATTTTGTAAGTGATCCCTATCCTCTTTGAGCTAAGTATGACCTCCTGCTAAAACTATTGAAGACATTCCCCTTAGATCGTGGATCTCACTTGAGGGTGACTGTTGTAAGTAATTTTGGCTACAGTATGTCTATGATTGGGTGGAAAATGGAAGTCCCACTTTTAATTTGGCAATTTTTTTATTGTAAATGAATGCATATATATATGAGAGCTATGAAATTAAATATTTCCTTTATTGAATTCAATGTGTAGCTATGAGAACCGTTATATGACTGTAGGAAGTTGATGCATGAGGTTTGTTAACTGAAACGATTGAATATTCTATAGTTTTTCTTATAATTTATGTCATGCATTTATGATTTAAATGTTTGGATTTATCTATTTACTATGTATGGAGTGCATTATGTACTCCATAAATAATAAATGCAGGCCCTTAGGCCTGCATTTTGGCCATTAGGCCTTATTTTATGAATTACATGCTTAGGAAGGATGTCTCCTGTTTATGAATAAATGTACGAATAGAAACAAATTGCAAGTTTAATGGGCCTATGTGTTAATGAATGGAAATATCTTTCTCATGCTTGTTATGAAACTAATAGATATGGCTTTAAAATCCTTATTTTATTAGTGCTAAGCTCAGAAGAGATAATGTTGTACATATATATTTACTTGCAAGATAGGTTGAAGCCTCTTTAAACTCAAGAAGGATAGTGTGACTATGTAAGCACATGCATTACAATCTCATAAAGGATAGCACGGGGAATATATAAATATACGCACCTATGCACTTATATAAACCTTTGCATGCAAAATTAAGGGTCGAGTTGAGTCTCCATGAAAGCTCTAGACGGAAAGCTAGTTGGGCCACTTACATATTCACATATGTTGTGGCTATGGAGGCCTTGAGAAAAATCTCATTCATGTATACTATAAAGGCTTTGATTTCATTAAACACATTGGAGTTGAAAACCCTAGGCTCTTAAGGAAATGGGACTTGAACATTTTATGCCCATAGGGCCAGAAGCCATGACCAAGTGCGAAGGCAAGGAGATCTAAGTTATGGATGTGTGAAAGAATCAACATCATGCACGTAGCCCAGAGGAATTACCTCAGAGGTTTCAAGTTGAGGCAGATGCAGATCCCACCAGGAGTTATCCATTCGGACAACATGGCACAGTGGGACCTGTTGGCACAGAAACCACCATTGAATCTCAGTTATTGATTGGTAACCATGCTCCCCTCCATTGAATGACCTTGGTCATTTGCGTTTGTGATGTCACCCCAAAATTTAGAGACTCTTACATCACCCTAGAGTGTCCACACCTACGAATTCCTATGGAACTCGATGCAATCCCATTGATATTTTATACCTGGGTTGAAGTGTTAAGAGTGGGGCACCTCCAATATGATTAAATGTGATATATTGTTGTTTGTAACCAATGGGGAAAATATTGTGTATGTTCTCCATGTAACCTCGGTGATTTAACTCAAAGGAATCCCTGAGTATTTGCAAAGGGGATTGAAAAGAAAATTTTGGGATTCTATTCCCGGGATGACATGGCAGTGGGAAGCCATTCAGTTGTGATGCATGTGAATGATTAAGTTCTCCCAGTAGGTTGATGTTTTATCACAACTAGGTGGAACTTCCACGTAATCCCGAAGGATTATTCCCTGATAGTGCCAATGGGGACTCAAAAGGAAATCCCTGATATTTTATTTTTTGGATGAGGTGGAATAGGGGGCCCGAATGAAATTCATGTATGGAAGAGGGTCCACCTTTACAATATATATATGTATATGCGTACATCTCATGATTATCGAAAGGACATGAATAAGTCGATAATGGATAATGTAATGATTTGGAGGGCCATGTCAGCACCATATGGGGACAACATGGGAGCCACCTAGCAAATCTTGATGACGTGGCATGTGGATATTGGCTGAATTTTTAATTGGATATATCTTTTGATCTATGAGTTGGATTGAAGAAAAATTTATACCATTGGAAATGTCTCGGAAATATGGTCACAACAGTGTTGTTCATTTTAAGTTTTGAATATTTGAAAAGGTCAGAAAAATTAGGCCCCATTTCCATAACTAGAACCTTAGAGGTTGGCTCAGTTTAGTAACTACTTGCTTCTATCCTTAGTAGGGTCCAGGGATAGTAGGGGGTGTGTTACATAATGGTATCGTAGCTTCTAGGTTCAAAACTTGGACTTGCATTGTAGTTATCTTGAGTGGAATGGCCTTGTCACTAAGTTAGCTCAGAGAATTCAAGTTAGAGGCTAGAAGTAGAGTTATTCATGTAATGATTGCTAGAATTTAGCAATCTAATTTAGTTATGTTTAGTTGATCTCAGTTAACTGAGCTCAAGTCTTTAGTTGATTCAGTTAAATGTCAATTGGGTAGTAGAACTATTGTTAACTAAGTGATCTATTTGTTAACTATTCAATCAGCTAAATATAGCCTATGCATGCATGGAATTTGAATTGTCTTACTGGAGTGGAGGTCAAAGGCACATTGTAATTATCAATTGTATACTAGTTGAGTGTACAGGCTGGATAGTTATGCGAATGAGAAAATCCCTGGGAATTGTGTAAGGAAATAGGGAATTCCCTATCATTTAGGACCTCAATTTCTCCTGAATTATTCAAGGAAATAGGAGATTGCAAGGACTGAGAATTAGTTGTGTTGGCCAATGCAGGATAGGAAGCAAGAGAACAAGTTTTCAAGTGCGGGGTGTGCTTATAAATACTTGAACCATTCAATTGTAATAGGTTCTCAGTCTCATCTAATTAATTAAAAGTGAGATAGGGGTTTTTCCTAGTTGGGTTCCCCAGTAAATCATTGTTGTTATTATGGTTTTGATGTATGCATATCTATGCATGTGCTTCTAGATTATTGATTTATTTTTGCAGTAGTGTAGAGGATGTTTGTAATCTCTTGTTTTCAAATTGAATGCATCAATAGTATAAATTTCCATTAAAAGTGTACATGAAGAAGCACCTACATGGTTTTATGCATGATCAATTGTAGTACACCGACACTATTGGTTAAGTGGTGTAGTCTTACACACTTGGAGCAAGTGTTTATGAGACGTTTTATCTGATATAAGGGATTTTGGGGAATCTCTGTGTTACTTGTACTACATAGTATGACTTGCTTCTAATTGAATGTATGTGTGT
>APFE031752771.1:33767-46268 GCA_000404065.3 Pinus taeda | reverse complement strand
TGCATTAACTAACTGAACTCACATTAATTTAAACAAATTGTTTAAATCAATCTAACTAGACTTGACTCAGTTAACTGATCCAACTAATTACAACTCAAATTAGAACTCATCCTTATCTCTTTAACTGATGGATAAATTCCTCAATTAATAGAGAAATTGTTGCATATCCTCACATAGGCTTCATGTTTGATTTTTCACAACTAATTAACTCATGGTGAATTAATTAATTTATTTTCAAACAGCTGTTAAGTTCAAATTCGAATTTTACTTCCTATTTTTATTCCAGGGACTAACTAAAATTGGAATCCATCCCGAACTATAAAAATAGCAATGCTATTTTTAGCACTTCCATTATTCATTCCATGTTTCTCAATCCAACACTGGTACCCAAACTGCTATTTATAGCAGTGCTATTTTTAACAGTTCTATTTTTAGCATTTCTTGTTGCTATTTTCAACTCTCCCTTTCAAAAATAAAGGCATTCAACTCGAACCCGATCCTGTACCTTTGGAATGCTCTGCATGAAACACTTCTACCAAGTGTGATTGCTCTAGCAACTCTAGAAACCAAAAAAACTCCCCACTCACCTCTCCATTGGGCTAGGAACATACTCTGATGCCAAAGCTCTACCTGCTACTGACAAGTGCTCCCTCTCTAACCTCTGAGTTGCTGCAACACTCCATGCATTTCGCATTGTTGCACACATCTCTGTGCCATCCTGCACTAGTGCAACACTCCTCTGCCTTTCGCATTGTTGCAGCCCACTAGCTCTACACAGTCCTGTGACTCCTGCACTGTAGCTCTCTCTGCCACTCCATTTGCATCTATCTCTACCCAATCATCCAATCCTACTACTCCTCTTTGAGGCTCCTGTAGCAAAGTTGAATAAAAAAGGTTGGGTACCTCAAGGATCCTGCCCCTATTCTAGCCTTCTTGGGATGATCACTCCACATCGCTCCACCTCCTACCTGGAGGTATGGATGCATGTGCTCCCCCTGCCCACCTGCCTTGAAATTTCCCCCTACTGGAGGTCTCTCCATGAGTGGATGCCTCCACTCTGTCTCCTCTCAGATTCCCCAGTTGTGGCTGCTCCACAACCTCCTAAAGTTGCTTCACCAATTGTGGCTCCTCCACAATTGTCTGATACTTCTTCTGGAACTGCATGTTGAGAGGTAATTTACTCTCCCTCTTAACCACCAAGTATCTAACCTTTGCCTTGACCCTCAAGGCTATGCATGCATCTTGTACCTCAAGTTCTTTCAGGTTCTTAGCTAGCACACCAATCTGTTTCATCTTTCCCATCGTCACAAAATTTCCTGAAAAAAGAGTTGATTTTAAATTAGTGATATCTCCCTCATCCAAACTCTGATTCAGCCGATTTGTTTTTTGAATTTGGGTATTTTTTCGCAAGGAATCCAGATATGCTATTCTTTTCTCAAAATTTTGCACAAAAATTTTCATATCTACTCTGAAAACTCACGGCCCAAAACTCAAAACTTCAAAATCTCCTCTAATATATTGTTCTCCACTTTGATCACCTTTGCTCTGATACCATGTAGAATTTTTTTCTACAAATAAGCTAACTCTGACACCATGTAGAAATTCCCACTTTATATCAATAGATTATGCAATATACTAAAACACAATATAAGATCTACTTCTACAACACTTTTGCGGAAGCTTAATCGAATTGAGCAAGATCAAGAGAACACATATAACCAAGAATGAGAAATCAATCACACATAACACAGAAGAAATAACCTGGGGAAAGCCTCAGCCTAAAACCCCAACTTTGTATTATCATGCAAGTGGAAATATAATCTGGATTACAAAAAGAATCAACTCACAAGCTATCATGCTCTCTCTACAATCCCTCTATTGCTCATAGATAGTCAAAGGCCTCTCTCAAACCTTCTCCTCTGTCCTCCAAGCCTCCTATTTCTTTGAAAAATTTTCCTTGGGGTCTAGTGCAGCCACTTGTGTGAATTGGCCTCTTCACACACTCACTAATCTCTGATCCAACTGCGCAATCCTAAAGGAGATAAATCCTTCTCCATGGATGAGTTTCCTTTATAGGAAAAAACCATCCAAATGATAGTACATTGTCCCTCCTTTGATCTCAATTGGGTCTCTATTTGAACTGACATGCAGGAGTTATTCATGAGAGAATATTCAGTTATCTGAAGTGCAGCAGTTATATGCAACCATTCATTAACTAACTAAACTCACATTAATTTAAACAAACTGTTTAAATCAATCTAACTGGACTTGACTTAGTTAACTGAGCCAACTAATTACAACTCAAATTAGAACTCATCCTTGTCTCTTTAACTAATGGATAAATTCCTTAAGTAATAGAGAAATTGTTGCATGTCCTCACATAGACTTCATGTTTGATTTTTCACAACTAATAACTTATGGTGAATTAATCAATTTATTTTCAAACAGCTATTAAGTTCAAATTCAAATTTTACTTCCTATTTTTAGTCCAGGGACTGATTAAAATTGGAATCCATCCCGAACTGCTAAAAATAGTAATGTTATTTTTAGCACTTCCATTTTTCATTCCCTGTTGCTCAATCCAGCACTGGTACCCAAACTGCTATTTATAGCAGTTCTATTTTTAGCATTTCTTGTTGCTATTTTCAATAACATCCACTCAGGAAGAGTCTTCTAGAGAGGGAAGAAAGCACACCAAAGAGGCTGACAGATTGTTGGATGATGCACGGGAGAATGTGGGAGCAACCACTTCTCAACGTAGGTAGAAGAGGTCACCTAAGAGGTACACTAGGTACATGGCTCTTATGGTCGAATGTGTTGTTATAGAATCATCTTCCTTTAAAGAAGCAGTGCAATGGTCGGTTTGGGTTGATGCCATGGTGGAGAAGTATGACCCCATAGTTTGTAATAGTGTTTGGGATGTGGTCCCAAGACCAGAGGACAATTCAGTGGTGATCTCCTGTCGGCTTTACAAGATAAAGAAATCTACATATGGTAGTGTGGAGAAGCACAAGGCTAGATTTGTGGCCCATGACTTTTCACATGATGAGGGGATTGACTATGATGAGACCTTTTCTCTTGCTGCAAGGTACTTGTCAATAAGATCTATATTGGCACTGTCAGCACAGATGGGTTGGAAGATACATTAGATGGATGTGAAGACAACCTTCCTTAATGGCATGATTGAGGAAGAGGTGTACATAGAGCAGCCTGAAGGTTTTGAGACCTTTGACCATGAGTTTCATGTGTGCCAGCTCAAGAGAGCGTTATATGGGCTGAAGCAAGCACCCTATGCTTGGTACACCAGGTTAGATAGATACTTCATGATGTTGGGCTTCACCAAGAGTGAAGCGGATGCGAAATTGTACCACATAGTGGTGGAAGGTAAGTTGTTGATCATTGTACTTTATGTTAATGATCTCATTCTAACATATGATTATCATTTGATCAAGTCTTGCAAGGAGGACCTTGCAAGAGAGTTTGAGATGAAGGACATGGGGCTCATGCATTACTTTCTCGGCATGGAGGTATGGCAAGGAGATGGGGAGTTGTTTGTGTCTCAGGGAAAGTATGCCAATGAGATACTCAGAAGATTCCACATGGAGAGAAGCAAACCCATGGAGACTCCTCTAGTAAGTAACTGGAGGAAGGAGGATGCTACTTTAGGGGAAGAAGTGGAAGCTAATATTTAAATGAATCTTGTGGGTTCACTCATGTACTTGGTGAACACATGACCTGATGTGTGCTACGTAGTTAACCAGCTTAGTCAAGCGATGGTTAGGCCTACCAAGTTGTATTGGAAGGTGGAAAAGCATGTCTTGAGATACCTCAGGGACAATTCTTAGTATGGATTATGGTATAAACGGACAGAGGGAGTGAAGATTCAAGGCTTCACCGATGCAGATTGGGTAGGGAGTCCATCCGACAAGAAGAGCACATCAGGAGGGACTTTCAGTATTGGGTCAGTGACAGTTTCTTAGTACAGCAGGAAATAGAGATCAGTTGCACTCAATTTAGCAGAGGCAAAGTACATGGTTGTGATTGAGGCAGCATGTCAGGCCATCTACATGAGGAAGATCCTGGTTGGTTTTTTTTGTCAGCAGATGGATCCAACTAGGATTTACTGTGATAATCAAAGTTGTATCAAACTATCTGAAAATCTATGTTTTCATGATCGGTCCAAGCATATTGATATCCGATATAATCATCTTAGATATTTTTTATTGAGGCGGATTATGTTGTTAGAGTACATTCCCATGGAGAAGCAAGATGCTAACATTTTGACAAAGGCATTTCAAGATGTAAATTCGAGTTTCACAAAGATAGGATCGGGTAGCTAATAATCCCTTTCTTGTTGAGAGGTTGAGAAATGGAAACAAGAAATTCCAGTTTAATTTGTCCTTGAATTAAACTGAAAATTAAAATTGAATTCTATTCTCATAGCAACCTGTAAATATTTAATTAAGTTTAATTATCTTAATTAACTTAGCAATTTTGAGTTGGAAGTCTTTCTGTAGTCATGTATATGTTCTCCCTATGTTTTAGGGGTCCAGTATGAGTTTAAATTGAGTTGGAAATTAGATCACTGAGTTTACTAAGTTAAGTTCAGTGAAATTAGTTCCAAGCTATTTGTGGAACTAATACAGAGTTAACAGTCAGTTGGTGCACTAGTGCATCCACAAGTGTCACTCTAGTTAACTGAAGGTTCCCTCATCAGAAACTCATGCATGTCAATTCTAAGAAATACCCAGTTGACACTACAGTGTAGGGACAGTGTACTATCAGTTGTATTATTTACTGGAGTGTAAATATCATGCATACATTAGGAATTGATCCTATGTTTGGATTGTGCAATTTTGAAAGCATGAATTTCCTTTAAATACGGGTTATTCATCCTAGGAATTACGCAAGAGATTAGGGGCTTGGAGAGCTGAAAAATTGGCTAAGTGTTGGCCAAGAGATAGCTTGTGAGCTGAGAGAGTTGAGCATACCTGTGAAGAATTGCTCTAGTGAGAACAAGCTTTGTATCTCCACTCATATTTCTGATATATGCAATACATATAGTGAGGTTTTGAGTAGTGGATTTCCCTAGATACATGTTGTGTTATGTGCCATTGATTTATCTTCTTCTTGTTCATATTGTTTTCATCGATATATTGGCTTCTGTTGGTTGATAGTAGAAGTAGATTCTTGTCTCGTGTTTTATTACATTTCATGATCTTGTGAATCTACAGGATTTTTCATATAGACGACTCAAAATTGATTACGCACATAATTTTGAGATAAAATATTAGCCAAATGTATTGGAGTAAACAACAAGGTGTAGAAGGAAAAAGGAGGAATTCAGGTAAAAGAATTCCTGTGACAAACACATGCTTGCATAAAGATAGGGAGTTTTCTAAACTCTAATTTTAATTGATAAATGTTAAAATATGTTATGTCCATGACTAACTGGAAAGTAATATGATAGCCAAGAAGGTTGGTTGGCATCCATAAAAATGGCACAATGGAGGTTCTCTAAGCCGTGACCTTACTCGATATATTTATATATATGAATATGTGTTATATTCACAAACATGATTAATTACTCTAGGTATGTTAATCCATTATGACTGAAAGGTTTTGTCAAGGATTATTCTTGTGAAATTAGGATGGTTTAAAATTTAGTTGATGATTATGTGAATGGCATGATGGGATAACATAATGAAGTTATCCAACAAGATTCCTAGATGAATGAGGAACCCATTAAGAAAGAGGGGATGTTGAAGGATATATGAAAGTGGTGTAATCTGCGGCATGTTGGGACAAGCATGGATAATTGAAGAAACCACAAACCCAAGATTTTAGTTGTGGATGCACAATGTAAAGCGTGGGAAAGACACTAGAGGCAGTGTTTCTTGGTGTCTGTGGATAGAGACAGTGTGATCTATGGATTTTCAATATTTTTGTGTACATGTTGTACTATTCAATGTGTAATGTGTTGGGACAGGAAGGTATGGGACTTTGTGGGTCAATTTTTGGATAGGTATGTCATCAAAGATTGGGGGCTACCTGGGCCTATGAAAGTGTGGATACAATTATATTCCTATAACATAAGACTATCAAGATTGGTAGATCCCATATTCACAGGGTGGCGAATGGGTGTGGTGTGTGGATATATATATATATATATATATATGTGTGTGTGTGTGTGTGTGTGTGTGTGTGTGTGTGTGTGTGTATATATATGTATACATATATATGTATATATATATATATACACCATGGGTGCTTTGCAGAGTGGGGCAACTGATTGAGTGTGTTGGAAGTCAAAGAGAAGAGAAGAGAAGGCACTAGATGCTTATCAATTTGGAAATTGATCTAGTGCGTGTATGAGAGGAAAGAAGGCCATTGGGTGCTTGTCGTATTTGGAAACTAGCCCTGTGTATGTAAAGTAAAGAACAATCCAAAGATAAGTACTAGTATTTCATTATGTTAGGTCCCTATAATACTAGTGATTAACCCATTACTATTGCAGTTGTATCCCTTATTAATATTGTTGTGCCCCTATTGTCCCCATATTGTTATTATTGTGCCCCATAGAATCCCTCTATTGTTATTTTTGTGGCTTTTTATTATTATTGTTAGGTCGGCTGGGTTATATTGTGACTCCTTAGACTCCTATATATAGAAAGGAGGTTTTGTCATTTGAATCATCCAATAATTGTTCATTTGTGTAATGTAAGGAGGTTCCCCCTCGAAGAGGCTGAATTCTAAGGCGTTCAACTATCTTTTCTTTCTTTTTGTGAGCTGGTTTCATAACATTTGATATCAGAGCTTTGGATTCTAGGGTTTTGTTGCTCCAAATAGGTCATCGTGGCATTTTCGCTATAACTCTTTTTCTACAACGTTTCAGAAGCTAAAAAAAACCCATTTGAGACAAAATCGAGCTAAACCTTAGGTCCAAATTTCAGATCTTTTCGCACTATATTCCCCAAGATATGATCTGAGGAAGTTGGTCTTTTTGCAGACTCCTGAATTAGATTCCAAACAAGTGACCTAGGAAAATTCTCATAACTTTCTCTCTGAGCATCGGATAGAAATTTCGTAAGAAGCTACAAAAAGAGGATGGATTTTAGTTTCTTTTATATATTTTTTAGAGCCAAAGGTTGAAACAGTGACTCGTGGAACGTCGTACAAGTTCGCTCTACTGAACTAGTCTATAATCAGGTCACTAGGGAGATTGGCATAACTCTTCCCTGGAGAATCCAATTTGGATCAGACTAGTGGTATCGAAAAGAGGACGCAGAGGGATAACGCAAGTCACAAATTCAAAACTGGATGATTCGAAATTATAGAGATACATCAGATTCAATATCAAGCTCCTACAAAGTGAAAAAAGGTGTGTAATTTTTTTCAAATTTTTTTAATAAGCTTGGTTTGAAAAATTAGTTTGAAGGAATTCAAAGGGCATAGTAAAGCATTATTATTGGTAATTGATGCCCCGAGGAAAAAAAATGCAAACACCTAGTAAGCAACCTGAAAGCTCTAGCATGACTCATGAAGAAGAGGAAGAAATGCAACATGATATATCAAAATTACGAGACCAAGTGCAACAAGTGTCACTTGCACAAAAAGCAAGAGAATCTAAGATGGATGGTTTAAAGAAAGATGTAGAAGCTAAGATGGATGGCTTGAAGAAAGGCGTAGAAGCTAAGATGGATTGTTTAAAGAAAGGCGTAGAAACTAATATGAATGACATGGAAGCTAAGATGGACGATTTGAAGACAGGCATGGAAGATTTGAAGATAGATTTGACAAAGTTTCTACAAGAAAGGCTTACTAATGGTGAAAGGGTAGTAAAGGAAACTCATGATGAGAACAAAAGAAATGTTAATCATGATTTCATAGACTCTAATGTTGGATTGAAGAACCACCATATTCCAAAAATCAATATGAGGAAGTTCGATGGCAAGGATCCCGCAACATGGATATTACAGATGGAGCAATTTTTCGATCTCAATAATGTGCAAAACACACAAAAGATACGTATTGCAACTTTATATTTGGAACCAAATCAGTTTGTATGGTATCAATGGCTTTGCTCTCGTAAACAAATTATCACTTGGGCATTTTTTATGGAAGAATTGATAGCACATTATGAGGATACAAAAAGAAACACTTTTTTTATCCAATTGATAAGTGTCAAACAAAAGGGTTCAATAATGGATCACATTGAGGAGTTCCAAAAATTGAACATAAGGGTAAAAAATATTCTAGAGGAGTGTATGATTGATGTGTTCATAGGGACTTTAAAGGATAATATCCAACATGATGTTTGCCTTTGAGAACCTGATTCATTAGAGAAGGCATTTAAGTTAGAAAAAAAATGGAAAGTAAAATTATGGTAACCAGGAAGCATGCCACTCACAACTGTAAAGATGGAAGTGTAGTTTCCCCTATTCTTCCACAACCTATAAGGTTGACACCATAACAATTGGAAGAAAAAGGAGCAAAAGGACTTTGTTACAGTTGTGATAGCAAATACACTAAACGTCATAAGTGTGCTGAGAAGAAATTATTCTACATAGATTGTGAAGAGGAAGAAGGAAAGGAGCAAGAAAGGTCAAAAGAAGAGGATATACTGCAGGAACAAAGCCTACATAAAGAAGATATGAATCCAACCATATCTTGTAATACATTGGCTGGAATTACCACTCCTCAAACCATCACGATAGAAGGACAAATCAAGAAGAAAAAGGCAATAGTGTTGATTGATTCAAGAAGTACCAACAATTTTATTCATTGTAAGGTAGCAAAAGAATTGAATTGCTTCCTATATCCAGCACCAAAGTGTCAAGTGATGGCTGCAAATGGAGGAACAATAAATTGCTCTGGAAAGTGCCATAATATCAAGCTATCCATGGGAGAATATGTATTGACTAGCCCAATGCTTTCCATTTCAATGGGAGGTGTTGATGTTGTACTAGGAGTCCAATGGCTACAATCCTTGGGTACAATAGCTTTTAATTTTCAAGAACTTTTCATCAAATTTTATGCAGAAGGAAAGGAAGTTGAATTAAGGGGTATTGCAGGGAAACCAAGAAAGATAATCAGCTCTAATGGTATGACAAAGCTTCTAAAGAAGGAACAAGGAGGTGTAATTGCACAATTATGTTCGTTAGATGTTTCCACACGGAATCATCTATTTCTCCATGTTACACAGTAATTTGTCACCGTTTGTCACCATCCCTGTTACCCCTCTCCCACATCTTGGAGGACCCATTCCGGGACTTGTGAGAAGTGACAAGACTTGAAACCACTTGCCTTATTCTCCTCTAAACATGAGCTTCATATGCCCTTAAGACATCTCCTGCTCATTGCCCCTAAAAATAGCCCTTTTTGCATTAGCGCGGGTGCCCTGTGTTATGCCCGTGCCAATGGGGAAAATCCTAAAGGAAGGGCATGCCATTGCCGCTCTGTCTCAGAGTCGCAATCGCGCCAACCAGTTTGGGAAAAATTCTCAACCACTCAAACCTCTGAAGTTTCTATCCACCTCATTCACCAAACTGATTCCAAGTTGAGTGAGGATGGTTTGGGTTCAAATCTCCTTGGATGGAAAGTTGTTTGCCACCATTCCATGGAATTTTCCAAGTGATGAAGCCAAATCCATGTTTGTGGGGGATTGACCTTATCTCTTCCTTCTCTTCTATAAAATCTTGTTCTCTTGGCTTGAGCAAGCTAGTTCTAGTTCTAGTTTTGGTTCTAATAGCTTTGACTCTTGTGGAAATACTTGTGCTGAAAGGAAGATATCAAAAGGTTGGAGTTGCAAGAAGCCTTCTTTGTATCCATAAGGCTTTCCCTAAGTAAGGAGACTTTGTCACTAAAGAGAGAGAGAGATTGTCCCTCACCCCTTCAAGCTTTTGCAAGACTTGTGTAGCTAAGCACCCAACCAAAGGAGGACTTGACGTCAGGACCTTGGTTGTATTCTCCTTTGTTGATTATTAATAATAGATGACTATCATTATGGTTCCATTCTCGTTGTACTTGTAATGGTTGATGTTGAATTATATCCTTCCTGACTGATATATAATTGCATATATTAGATTTCACGCTTGTGTTTGTGTTATTCTCTTTGTGTGTAGGTGTCCATTCACGTGGATAGTGGAGGATCGTGACCCGCCAAGGCAAAGGAACGTGGGCGACATCTCTTCTACAAACTAAAGCGTTGGATCTCAAGTAGGTCTTCATCACCTACCTTTTATTTGCAATTAGGAACTTGCGTGATAGCATTGTTTGATTGTTGCTGGACCCATTCTGGGCTAGTAGGGATTGCCTCTATCCGTAGAGGGGATTTACCTCTCCAACAATTCGGCGACTCCGCTGGGGAGTTTAGCTTGTTGTCTTGATTTGTAAACTTAGACGGAGTCTGAAACACGGCTAGATAGCCTTCGAAACACTATTGCTTTGCAGTAGTGAAGTAGATCAAAGCCGCTTCAGTCGATCTCCGATTTGGCTTACAAACTAAACAACTTGGAGTTTGTCTTGTCTCTTTGGTTTTATTTTGTTTGCTTGCTTAGATAAGCCTTTGGAATTGAGTTTCTTGCTGCCCCTGTGCTTTTTGACTTGCTTTAAGCTTGTGACCCAAGCCCTAGACTGCGTATTTTTATTTTGAAATTAGCAAACTTTATTAGCACGCTTTTTGCCTTTACAGTCATGCTAGTGGCCCCTATTGCTAATTGACAACATGCGCCAATCCCTGTTTAGCGCGAGTTGCAACCTAATAGTCGCGCCAGGCCGTTTAGTTTTTTGGTCCACTTGTTTTGCCTGCTGTCTGAGCTTGGATTTGCATTTTGCCACATCTTTTTCGACTGCTTGAGTGTGTTGGGATCTTGTTTGACTGGTTTTGAGTCTCTCTTTTGAGAAATTCTTAATTTGGTTACCTTTGATCATTACTTGAAGGTTTGTCTCAGTTTCTTCACAATTTTGCATCTTTTTGCTTTTGTTTTTGCAAAAAAATTTCCCCCCTCATTCGCCGGGGGGGGCTAAATTGTGTATGAGTGTTAATCGCCTTTGAGTGTTTTTATTTTTTTATCTTTGGAAATCTCACCCAATTTTCTTGATTTTCACTTGACTGGTTCTTATATTAAATTAGAATCATCTTTTGTTTGAGAATTCTCTTGCATAGATCACACGTGCATAATTAGAATTCTCATTTGTGCATAGATTACATTTGCACACTTTTCAAGTGAATTGTGCATAGATTACAATTGCATAGATTACCTTTACCCTTTGGGTGTTTGCCTTCTTCTATTGATTTCACATTTCTAGCCCCAGGACATCTAGTGGCTTTGTGTGTCGAGCCTTCCTTAGGTGTTTTTGGTCTTCTATTGGTCCAGTCGACTCTCTAATTGCTCCCTTACACTTGCTTGGTAGTTGTGAATCATTTTGTTGCATTATTTGAGTGACTTTCTTTGTCTTCACTTGAATTCCGCTTCACCTCACTTTGAGCCTAGATTACACGGCTCATTGGTGTTTTTGGGACTTTTCTCGTTTTTGAGGGATTGCTTTGTGATTTTAGGGAACTGAATGTGCTTGTATTGAGTAGGATTTGTTTGTATTATTTCTAAAAAGTTCTTTAGTGCATTTTTCCATTATTGAAAAAAAAATCTCTTTTGCTTTGAAACGGTTAATGAAAGTTAGGCCTTTTCATTTTGATTATTGAATTAGCGATCTTAAAGAAAAGTTTATTGATTTGCATTAGCTACATTAGGGAAACTCTTTGTTGTTTGTGATCATTTCGTTTGCATGAAAGCTCTCTAACTCTCTTGTAATTAGCATTCATCGAATGGAATGACATCTTTTGGCATATAAATTGCATTTAGGGAACTTTGAGAGATTACATACGGTAGGACTTGAAAACTGAAACCTAACTCAAGATCAACTTTAAAATGAACTGCATAAACTTAACAACGCATTGGAACTTAACGCTCACATTCTAGAGGTCTAGGCTAGAGACGTGCTCCGGCATCGTTAAACCTAGTCACTTTTGTTCTCGCATTAAGGTTGGGTGATTCCTCCTTGTGTGATTCAACTATGGTCTAGTACGGACTTGTCCTCCCACGTACCGTCGCGTATATATGGGGAGACTCCACTAGGTTATCATCCTTAATCCATAGGAAGCCATGTCTGTCGCCTTACAAGCTGTAACGCACCGAACACATCATTCGGGAAGATTGACTGCAGTATGGAAAGTCCTTGGTTTTCATACGATTGCCAAGATGTACAAGTATTTTTACGGATTGTTTGGTAAACCCCTTGCCTAGTTTCTCTAGAGCAGTCACTTTTTGATCCTTTTCGAACTCTTTAAAAGAAAAGGCTCACTTGAGCAGTTTGTCACTTCGGGCTCACAAAACATTCAAAGGCGAATAGAGTCACCTTTTGGTCCTTTTCTCGACTCTTAAAACATGAAAAGGTCAAGTTCAGTTCCTTTGTCTTAAAATTTATTCGGCCGCGTTCACA
>APFE031752771.1:0-25587 GCA_000404065.3 Pinus taeda | reverse complement strand
CAATCTGATGGGCAAACTGAGATAGTAAACAAATGTTTGGAAGGATATCTTCATTGCTTTGTATCTGATAAACAGACACAATGGGTCAAATGGTTGCCTCTGGCTGAATGTTGGTATAACAATTCCTTCCATACAACAATAAAAATGACCCCATTTATGGCACTTTATGGGTATCATCCACCATCCATCACATCATATTTAAGATAAAATTGTAAGGTTCAAGCAGTGGAACATCACATCGAACATCAACAACAAGTCCTCCAACTCTTAAAGGATAACCTCGTGTTGGCACAGAATAGAATGAAACAATAGGCAGATCAACATCACAGCAAAAGAAGTTTTGATGTAGGTGATTGGGTATTCCTGCGGCTACAACCATATAAGAAAATGTTCTTCAAGCAAGCCAAGAAGGATAATAAATTATCACCAAAGTATTATGGTATGTACAAGGTGTTGCAAAAGATTGGTACCATGGCATACAAATTGGAGCTTCCTGCAGCTTCTCGATTGCACCCAGTTTTCCATGTTTCATGTTTAAAGAAAGCTATAGGCGACAAGATCCTAGTTCAAACAATATTGACAGAACTTGACGAGGAAGGAAAAATTATATTGGAACGAGAAGCAGTCACAGAAACAAGAACTTGACAGCTACGAAAGCGATCAATTTCGGAGTATCTTATCAAGTGGAAGAACTTATCCGCTGAAGATTCCACATGGGAGGATGAGAATTTTATACAGAAGTATCCAGAACTACTCAAGCGTTGTGGAAAACACTTTTTTGAAGGAGAGAGGCATGTTGGGTCCCTATAATACTAGTGATTACCCCATTACTATTTTAGTTATACCCCTTATTAATATTGTTGTGCCCCTATTGTCCCCATATTGTTATTACTGTGCCCCATAGAATCCCCCTATTGTTATTTTTATGGCTTTATATTATTATTGTTAGGTCGGATGGGTTATATTGTGACTCCTTAGACTCCTATATATATAAAGGAGGTTTTGTCATTTGAATCATACAAGAATTGATCATTTATGTTATGTAAAGGAGGTTGCCCCCTCGAAGAGGCTGAATTATAAGGCATTGATCTATCTTTTATATATTTTCTTGAGCTGGTTTCATAACAATTACCTTGGTAAAAATTCCAGCATGCTCTGCCACCATTGATCTATTGGCAACTGATGTCTTTGTATTTTTATTAGTGTTTCATGAGCTTCATTATACCTGTAGAAGTTGGGATGGACTTCAAAAAGATGATTTATTTCATGTTCAATATAGAACACATTTTCCAATTTGTCATATAAGCGCTGTCCAGAGGGAGGTCATGTGTCTTCTGAAGTGCTTGACGATGTTGTGATCTTATTGGCAACATATGTGTTTACCCTGTGAGCATATTGTTCATGTGTTAACAGTCTTTGATTGCTGGTTAATAAACTGGGTAGACCCTTCTACTGCAAGATTATAAACTTCTCTATAAAGGCATTTATCTCCATCTGCATTTCTTGGCACTTCCTTTCTAAATTCTGTATAAAATTCCTCATAGTTAGCACATTTTTCACTATCAAAATGGTGCATGTTTTGTCCCTGATCTCCAAAGATGCTAACTGTTCTCTGGTATGAGTATTCAAAAAATGGATCTGTCTATTGGCCTACTCAGGCATGTTTCCAAATGATGCCCTGGCCCTTTCAATTTCCACTTGGGCCCTTTCTATCAATTCTATTTGTTCATGGATCACTTGAATTGATTGCCAGTGATAGGCTGGCCAATTTTGGTCAACAAAATTCTTTTGATGTCTACTTGAGGTTTATGCAGGGTGAGATCTTTTTCCAATGATTTCACCTTATTCTACAGGGCCTTTACCTCTCTAGTTTTCTCTGCCACTGTTATCTTAGATTTTTCATAGATTACCTCTAGTCTGGCCAATTTTTCTTTTGCCTCTTTAAGCTCCAACATTTGGACCTCCAGCTCTTTTACTGCTTTCATCAATTCTTCCATGCCCATGCTGGTATCTAGCCCTATTGTTGCTACTGAAGCTGAGGCACCTGTTGTTGATGTTGGGATAGTTGGAGGGACTGCTGTTGTAACTGTGGGGGGAGCAGTGGTACCTGTTGGAGCTGTTTCAGGTGGTTGGGACGTCGACTCTCCCTGCTTCTCTTTAATTGCTTTCTCCAATGCCTGCTTTGTTTCTGCTAATCTCTCATTCATCCTTATTAGTAAACTTACCATGTCCCCCTCTTCTTTCTGTTGTGAAACTTCTGAAATTTGTCGATGCATTGTAATTGGCAGCTTTAATTGCTTTTTGAGGGTTGCAATTTCCTCCTCCTTCTTCTTTATTAATGCTTTGATTCCCTTTCCATCGTTAGGATTATGCCGGAGCTCGATGATAATTTCTTCTAAGGACTTAATCTTGTTGTCCTTAGCTAACAAGGAAGCCTTTTTCAATTCTAATTGGGCAGAGGTATTGTGTAATGAATTTTGCAGTTTGTGAGCGAGCAATGCCTTGTATGCCAAGGTGGAGTACACCATCTTCCCAGTTTGCTTATGTAATTCAATCTGGTCAATTGGGTGGATATCTTTAGAGAAAACTTCCAGATTGGTTCTAATATAATCAACAGCTGACTTTGGTTGCTATGTCTTGGGCTTGAAATGACTGAGGATCATTTTATTTTCTTGAAAATCATAAGCATCCATTAGCCTTTGTTGATTGGTGGGTGCTGTCCTCATTAGATGATTATAAAGTTGCATCCTTACTGGATCATTTTTTTCTTTTATTTCAGTGAAAGTTTTCTTGAAATCTGAGCTTTGCTTGCTTTGAGGCCCGGTGAATGAAATTTCCATACTATGTTTCCTCTCTAGCTCTTGCTGGAATGAGCTAGTTGATGTGTCAGGTAATGGAGAAGTTTGCTGCCCAGTCCTTTCCTTATCTCTCATGTTGCTTGTGGTATCTTCCAAAAATTCCTCCTCAGAGTAGGGATTCAATCTCTGCCTCTTATCTCCCGGTTGTTCTGCTGGTCCACTGGGAGGGGTATTCTCTTCTCTATCTCTCTTTCTGCTCTTTTCCTTATTTTGAGGAGTCTATAGTACAGGGGCTTCTGGTGCCTTGGTTTGAGATGGGGGAACTTTCCCTTGACCCTATTCTTTTGATGTGGTAGGCTGATTTGCCATTATTTGTTGTTCTGTATCCATCAACTCCTTTCCCTTTGCTGCTACTGAACTACCCTTTTGGGATGTTTGCTATGAGCTCTCAGAAAAAGATGTATCACCTCCAATGTGCTAGGGCAGCTAGAAGGGTACCTGTCCAAAAGAGTCCAGGTCAA
The DNA here is from genome assembly GCA_000404065.3 of Pinus taeda. NCBI lineage: Eukaryota > Viridiplantae > Streptophyta > Pinopsida > Pinales > Pinaceae > Pinus > Pinus taeda. The sequence continues at coordinate 22,268 of APFE031752771.1, read as the reverse complement.
GCATTTTTTCAAGCTCTTTCATTTCCTTTTCCAATTTCTCTTCTTCACTTATCTCTTCAACTAATGTTCCCTCTAGCCACTCTTGTTGATTAGCATATTGTTGGATTTCAGGGATTTTACAATGAACATATGCTGGTAGCGTTTTTTTAACTTTCCTATAACTTATGAAATGATTGGGGTCATATGGTGCCCAATAGAAACTCTGTTTCAGCCTAAGTCTATGCCCTAAAATATCATCACCCTCTTGCTAGGCTTCCCTTTTATTGAAGGTGAAAGGGCCCAATTGATTTCTTATTTTGAGTTGTGCCTTTTTCTTGGCCTCACAGAAATGGATTACATCTGCTTAGATAAATTTTCTAAAGTATTCCACGGAAAACAATCACATTGGCACATATTTTGGCAATTTGTAGGGGCACAACTCACAGCCATATATTTGGATCACAGTGTGATTCTAGTAAAAGTGCCAGTCACCCATGCTATAGCTCTTGGAGAGCTATAGAATTCTCTGCATTTCACCAGAAAATCTATCCGAAGGACTTGTCATCGGTAAAGAGGTGGCTGGATATATGAACAGATCAATGAATTCATAATAAGTATAAGGAGAGTAGTAAACATGGTGGAAGACTGGGTCCAGAAGATTACAGACCTTGTCTCTCCTTTGAAATCTAATTTTCTAAGGCGAACTTGAAAACTATCTGGCTAATAGTAGAGCAACAAATGATATATGTATGTTGTGTACTTAAACACTCTTTCTCTGTCCATGCCCATGAATTTCTCTTGGATCTTATTAGCTATGAAGGTGGCATAATCATACCTGACAGCGGGGGGTTGTCCTAGAGTAAAGATGGATAAGAGGATCAATGTGGTTTCATATACATACTTACTCGTTTTGAATCCTAGGATGTAGGCTATCATGTCAATAATAAATTTTCCTGCTTCATTAAACCATGTGTCCAGATATGGAGGAGGTTCCTGAGGTTGACAACTTGGTTTCATAAATAATTGGCCTATTCTAGTTATTTCTGAACTTGGCAATTTGGCACCTTGGTCAAGCAAAAGTCCCAAGGAAAGAGGAGTCAATGGCCAAGTTGGCTTAAAATTCAACATCTTATTTACAGATTTAGGGGTGATATAAAATAGAACTGTTCCAGAAGGATACATCACTGCCCTTTGAGTGGGCTCATAATTGGCATGGCATTGGTGAATGAGGTCAGGAAAAACATTGACACAAGGGAGGTAGTACATGGGACTCCCAAATTCCAAAGATGTCAGCTTTGTTTCTGTAGCTTTTCCTGATCTCACAGAAGGCCTGGAGATGAGATTTGTTACCCATTATGTCATTAATCTGGAAATCCTTGTCAGCTAGGGGTAACCATTCAAGTTCTTTATGTGGAGCATTAAAAGGGGCCACATTGAGGGCCACTGGAGTAGAGGTTTCCATATTATAAATTTTCTTATGTTTTTATTTAGAATGTTTTACAGCAACAGTGAGCAAAATAGTGGCCCTGAGGCTTTTTTCAGAGGATTTGCAGACTGGAGCGTGTTTTCTTTACTTGTTGGGTAGAATTTGTAGCAGAAAATGAAGCTTGGAGGGTTTTTTTTCAGCAAGGAATGGGTGGAAATAGTTTCAGGGCCTTTCCTTTGGCAATCACAGACCAGAGTGACCTCCAGCTCGACTTAATGGGAGAAAATTGCAGAGGGAGAGGGAGTTGGTAGGTTTTTTAGTAAAAATTGGGCAAAATAGTAGTTTCAGTGGGCAATTTTGCAGAGGGAAGTCAAAATAGGGGGCTTGGGAGCAAGACTCAGGTGAATACCTATCTTTATCGGCTTACTGGGCGAATTGTATAGACACGTACACAATGTGTAGGTTTTTCGATGAAAAATGGTCAAGAGAGTGGTCCTCGTGTATTTATTTGTAGGAAGCAGGGTGAATTTTAATAAGATTCTGGGTTGCCTGGACAATTCTACAGAGAAAAATTGAAATTCAGAGGGTTTTTTAGCAGGATTATGATAAATACCTATTCTAATAGTGCACTAGAGTTACTCGCCGGTTAGGTGATGACTTGCAGAGTGGGACGCTGGGCTATGGTAGTCGAGGTGACAGGCTGGAGATTTGGTGGTGATTTCGTCGTAGTATGCATGCACAGGTTTCGCAAAATAATGCAATAAAAATGGATGAAAATAATCACTTTCACGGGCTTTTTTGACAAAATTTGGCTTTATGGGCTTTTTGGTGCTTTTTTGTAATGACGTCATCAAGACGTAGATTATTTGTCATGTAGCGGGGTACAGAAGGTGACATGGCAGATGACCTGGTGCTGAGGTGTCAAGAATGACGTGGAACTGACGTGGATGTGACATCATAGGATGACGTTAGTGGTGGGAAGTGAGGGCGGTATGTGGTATTATCACACCGCTTTTTGGGTAGTAGTGGTATTGAGCGGGGGGTTGCGATATAGCCGGGTGGGCGACGCGTGTCCCCTGTACGCCGGCGAAACCGCCATTTTACCGGAACATAAACTTCAGGTTTTGGAGGCATTGCGATACAGTTGCGCACCATCGAATCTGAGAGCCTAGATCCAACAGTTGATGGTGAATGATAAACAACAGGGGTCGCGGCACGGGGACCCACCATAATATCTCGGAACTTTATAATGTTTTTGTGGGGTTTTCAATGTATTTTAACTTTGGACTTTGGCGGATTGGTTATTCATATAACCGAATGTTAAATGAAACCCAATATTTACATGCACGCAAGGGGTTATTATAAGGTTCCAGGTGAACCTATAATTCCCGAAGATCTTTACTATATGGCTATGTTGCCGAGGGTCAGGATATTAGTTTTTTAGGGGCTTTTTATGTATTTTTATATGTAATAGGGGCAGGGAAACATTATATAGGAGCTATATAATAGAGTTAGGAGGTTAATATGAATATGTGCAATGGATATGTATGAATAAATTTTAAGTTTATAGAGTGAAAAACTTAGGCATGGGGGAATGAAAAGATACCAAGTTATGAAGTTTGGGAAACTTGGCATAATGGAATAAAAACATTTTACACAACAAATGTGGCTTGTTTTGCCTAGGTGAAAACACAATTTCACTTAGTTTTTTCCATGAAATGAGGTGGATTAAGGGCAGTGAGCAGATCTCATTGTCCTTGGGGGGATGTTAGTAAGTGTTCTTGGAAAAATGAGGAGGGAAATTAGTCATGCTCCATTTGTTTTGTAACCACCTTGCCATAGAACCTTATGATATTTATGAGATGAAACCTGTTCCTAAGGACCAAATTGCTCATAAACCTGCTTCTACAACATCAAAAATGCCTACCCAGCCTAGTGCACCTAACATTTTTTCTTCATTTTCATTGGGTGCATTTGAATTAGTAAACCCTTATTCTCTTCTTTTCTTTTAGTTGCCCTCCTATCTAAGTCTACCTTTATCTCTTCCAGGGGCCCAGATTAAGTAATTGGGCTCCTTTGCTCCTCTACTTAACTACTCATCTGCCAAGCTTGAGACGTTTGGATAGACCTTTATTCTCTATTATAAGACAAGTAAATTCAAATATGAACTTGGCCAAGATTAAGCTGTTTGGAAAATCATAAGCTATGATAAGAGTCAAGCAAATGTGCATAGTGAAATTCTTCAAAATATGGAACCTTTGCAGCATGGAAAGGATGAACATGTTTGGCACTACTCAAGTCAATCATGAAAAATGAAACCTATTGGTATAGGAATCTAACAGTGGCTCCACTTGGGGATGGCTTTTCCTGGTGAAAAATCAAGAACAGCAGGTCAGATGGCCTTATATTTAATTCTTGCTATATTCTAAAATTTCTCCTTTGCTGTACACAAACTGGTGCCTCTGCAATATCTATAAATTTCTCATGAATTGATTCAAATAGTTGCATCCCTTTTAGGATACTCTGTCTGAATATTTGTCATCATTTTCACAGCTCCCAACTCTGCTTCTTTAGCTTCGTCTGATAAACTTAAAATGCAATACCCAAAGGTGGCAAAATTCCTTGCCTTTTCCTCAAAATTTGCTGCAACTTATTCCCTATCTTATTGTTGTAATAAACTGCAGAAAGTAAACATTGTTATATACAAATTAAAGTGCTAGTATTTTTAACAAAGTGGATCAAAATAATGCTTCAGCATTCGACCATTGACTGGTCCATCATCTGCCTCTGTACCATCCAGGATTTTCAAAAAGTAGGTGTTGTTTCCTTGTACAGTCTGAACGATAAATGGTCCTTTCCACAAGAAATCAAATTTTCCATGTTTTCCCCTATCTTCTCTCCTAGAATCCCACTTTAAAACTTTAGCCCCAATGAAGAAATCCTCTGCTTTGGTTCTTTTATCAAATATCTTTTTAAGCTTTTCTTGTAGAAATTGAGCTCTTTGATAGACATCCTCTGTTGTCTGCTGCAAGTGAATAGTTTGATTGATCCTTCTCTGAATATTATTAGGTTCTGCCTGTATCTCTTGTAGCAACTTTATCACTGGGATTCCCAAAGAAGAAGGGAATATTGCCTCCATACCATAAACCAATTCATAGGGACTTGTCCCAATAGATCTCTTAGTGGTCAATCTGTCTGCCCATAGTGCAATTAAAAGCTTTTTATGCCAATTTTTTTTGTTCTCCTCTAAGACTTTCTTAAAGATGTTGATCAAGCTTTTGTTGGAGGATTCAACTAGACCATTACCTTTAGGGTAATAGGCTGTAGAATGGCCCAAGGTAATGTGGTATTTATGACAGAAATTAATCATTCTCTTAGATTTAAAGGCAGCAACATTGTCTGTAATAATCTTCTCCGGGAAGCCAAACCTAGACAAGATGTCGGTCTCTAAGAATTGCATGATTACTGAGTCATTGGCTTGCCTACAAGGGATGGCCTCTATCCACTTGGTAAAATAGTCTGTAGCAGTCAAAATCCATTTATGCTGGCCAGAGGATGAAGGGTGGATTTCCCCAATGAAGTCTAAACCCCATTGTTGAAATGGTCTTTCAGTGGAAATGGGCTTGAGGGGTAGAGGCAACAAATTTTTCTTGCCTTCAAAGATTTGGCAGTTGTGGCAAGAAGTTACATATTTCTTCACATCAGAAAATAGGGTGGGCCAATAAAATCCAGCCCTTAGGATTATATCAGCAGTTGATTTCCAATATAAATGTCCACCACAATCCCCTGCATGAAACTCTACAAGTACTTTGTCAGTTTCTTCTTTGATTAGACAATTTAATAAAACACCTTCATGATTTTTCCAAAAGAGAGCATGATCTAAAATACAGAACTTGGAAGCTTTCATTTTCAAAAATCTTTTCTTGGTTCTGGATAATCCTGGAGGAGCTTGCATCTTTAATAATACAAAACATATGTCAGCATACCAAGGTGATTGTAGAAAGGCTTGATTGATCTGTGGAGTCGCCATCTCCTACTCATTATCTAGTTGATTTATGTCAAGGGCTTGAAAGTTGGTTTCAGTCATGAGTTTAGCTAGTTCTTGTCCTTTTATTAGTTTTGTTGGTTTGATTTCAATGTCATATTCTAGTATGGTAGCTATCCATTTTCCCCTTTTGCCTTCAATTCCTTCTTGAGTTAGGATGTCTTTAACAACAGTGTTGGGCACATAAGCAATCACATGAGAGTACAAGATGTAAACTCTAAAGTCCTTGATGGCCTTTACAAGTGCATATTCTTGTTTCTCCATGATTTGATATTTGAGTGGAGCATCTCTAAGTGCCTTGCTAAAGAAGGCTATGGGTTTTTCACATCCCTGGTCATCTTTTTGAAGCAAAATAGCAGCAATTGTATGTTCTGATGCAAATGAGAATATGATAAAGTCCTTGTCAAAATTGGGGCTTGTCAGGATTGGTGTTTGAGTCAAAGCTTTTTTGATTTCTTCAAAGGCTTGCTTAGCTTCTATTGTCCACTTAACATTGGAATCCTTTTTCAGCATGTTGTTCAACAATCTTATCAGCTCGGCCAAGTTTGGTATGAATCTTCTTAGAAAATTGATCTTCCCCAAAAAGGCTTGTAGTTCTTTGATGTTCTAGGGTGAGGGAGTTGCAGAATAGCATGTATTCTATCCGGATCAATTCTTATGCCTTCTTTAGAGATGATATGGCCCAATAATTTTCCTTCTTCTAGGCCAAATAATGATTTCTTTGGATTTAGTGATATACCATATTTTCTGCAAATTAAGAATACTTATCTGAGAAGATCTAGGTGTTCTTGGTTTGATTTGGAAAAATTTGTAAGGTCATCTAGGTAAATGACTAAAAAATCATGGATTTTTTTAGAAAAACCTATATCCATGGCTCTTTGAAAAGTTGCTCCTGCATTCTTGAGTCCAAATGGCATTTTCACATATTTGAATGTTCCCCAAGGGGTTGTGAAAGTAGTTTTATCTTGGTCATCAGGGTGCATTAGGATCTTATTAAAGCCCGAGAATCCATCCAACGGTGATATCCTTGAAGCACCCACTACCCTTTGTAGAATGTGATCCATTTTGGGTAAAGGGTAATTATCCTTTAAAGAGACTTTGTTCAAATTTCTCAAATCGACACACAGCCTAATCTCTCATGTTTTATTTCTAGTGGGCACTAAATTTGAAACCCATTCTGAAAATCTGATTGGAGCTATAATTCCAGCTTCATACATTCTCTTAACTTCTTTCTCAATCAAAGGGAGCAGCACAGGGTTGACCCTCCTAAGTTTCTATTTGAAAGGTTTTTGGTTTTCTTTGAGAGGTATGGTGTGTTGGATGACTGCAGTGTCATGAGACTTTAGGTCCTCATAACTCCATGCAAAAACATCTTGAAATTCTTTGAATAGTTCAATATACTTGAGTTTTTGGTCAGGAGGCAGAGCTTTAAGCAATTTTATCATTTTGGGATTCTCTGCAATTCCTAAATTACAGTCCTCAATTTTTGTGTTTAATGGCTGCATTTTAGGTTTCCTAGAGATGTCATTTGAGTCAAAAATGTCCTCTAAAGGAGTGAGCCCTGTAGGTAGAAAATTATCCTTCAAATCAATGACTTCACATTCTGCTCCAATGGCATCCTCACATTCTTTTTCTTGAAGGTCATGTAAATCTATTTTAGTAAACTTAGTGGGATGTATAATTTGGTTTGCTGTTTCAGTAGAAATATGTGCTTCAATTTTGTCTATTAGATTGTTTTCATCTATTTTTTTTGTATCCATTTTTTGTGCTTGAAAACTCCTCTTTCAAAGTCAGGAAATTGTTGATTTGTGTGTCATTTTCAAACACCTGCCAATTTTTAACATTATCTGGTACAGCAGGTCTATGTTTGATTTCGGGAGTGAACCAGTGATTGGACTTAAATGGCAATTTGCAAGTACTGGCAAAGGTTGCTAGACTATGAGCATGCAAATTTTGATTCCTTGGAATTTTGGTCAATTGGGATTCGAGAAAGGTGTTGAGAATTTCCATTGTAGCAACTCTGTATGATCTCATCCTAAGATCATTTGTAATGAAGTTACTCTTGATTTGTTGAATGATGAGGTTAGAATCTCCCAAAATTGATATTCGAGCTGCACCTAGGCTTTTGATCACTTTGAGCCCTAAGAGGAGGGCTTCATATTCGGCCATGTTGTTAGTGCATCTCAAAGTCAATCTATTTGCATGTCCCTCAGCGTGGTCATCCTTCATATTGTGTATCCAAATCCCTGCCCCTGCTCCTAGCTTATTAACATATCCATCAAATTCTAGATACCATAGGTTTTCTTGATTGGAACTAGTATTAGGAGTTTTTCAATTTGCTTAGCAAGAAAAGTTGGATTTTCAGTCTCATGGGATTCCTCATGTGTGACTGTCAATTTATTGTTCTCCGAGACTTCTTGAATCTGAACTGTGGATTCTTTATCTAGGAATTCATCTTGACTTAAAGCCACAATGTTAACATTAGTTGGGGTATGAATCTCAGTGTTGTACAAGATAAAAGAGTCCATGTTTGAATGCATAGAATAAATGGGAAAGTTTTGGGGTTTTTCTTGACTACTTACCACATACTTCATCAAATCTCCTCGGTATAGCCTCTTAGGCTGGCCGAAGACTGGGATGGTGGCATAAGACATGTCCAGTTGCAAAGATCCCTGTAGCTTGGCACCCCAGGATCTAGATAACAACATTCCATACTTGGGTGGAATATCAGCTACCACCACATCCATCAAAATTGTCTCGGCTGGATATTGGACTAATGACACACACAGATCATTGATTAGCCTAGACACAAGACCTAACTGGAATCAAAGGAAAATAGGTCTTTGTATGGCCTTGTGATATCTAGGTCCAACTTTTCCATGACATATTTAGGCATCAGATTATGGGAAGCTCCTGAATCAAACATTGCATTGTGAAGCACCTTGTCATGAATGTTTAAACTTACATAGAAGGGAGGAACCCCTCCATCTACTGATTTACCATTTGCTTCAAGGCCAAATATAAGTTCTGGTTGATCATCATGGATATTCACTGAATCTTTGTTTTCTGAAATTTGTAATGATCTGCTGATTTGTTCTCTAAAAACTTTATGCCTAGCCAATTCAGATAATGGGATGTCTACTTTTAACTTACTTATTTAAGTCTCCATATTAAAGGGTTTTTATGTTTGTATTTTTACATTTTGGGCAACAAGGATGTGTTTTTCAACTAAGTTTTCAACAACTGGCTCTTTTACTGGAATGTTATAATGAGCTGGAGTTACTTGCACACCATCTTCCAAAGGTTCCTCTACAATTTCTCTGAGTGGAAAAGCAGGTAAAGACTGTTGTTTTGATTTATCTTTATCTGAAATATCTTCAACTGTTGGACTATTTGGATTGGAAGTTAATTTAAGAATAGCTTGTATATGAGAATCCTTGAGTTTGGTTTTGGTAGGTTTCTTGATTGTCTTCTGCTTGGGATCACCAGGGATGTCTATTCTCCTACTTCTCAAGTTATATTGTTTATGGACTTCATACACAGTTGTGTCATACCCTTCCTTAAAATCAAAGGATTCCCCTGATTGCATTTGAAATTGACTAAGACTATGAGCCTCTTGATCTTCTTGATTTAGGAAAATTTGTTGTCCACTATTGAGACCCATTAAGATAATGTGGGGGTCCTCTGCTGGTTCACTATATGTGGAGGTCTAATGTTTTGATCTGGACCAACTTTTCCTACATTGGGATTTTGATTTTTTCTAAAGTCTGGATTTCTTGCATTGATGCTTGGTTGGCCCTCCCATGAAGATTTTCTCTCAATAGTTTCCACTCTATCTGCCAGTCTGTCCATGCCTTTAATGATTGCATCAACTTTTTGTTCAAAGGCATATGGTTCTTCTTTGAAATTTGTTCTCCTTTCAGATCTAGCTCGATTTCGTTTAGAAATCAGATTGGCTTCAACGCTCACAGCTATGCTCTGCATATCTTCGAGGCTAGGAGGAGCTCTCTCCCTGAGCTGGTAAGCCATGTCCGAGTCAAATCCATCAGGGAATTTGATCAATGCTAAGTCTGGTGGTGGTCTAAGATTTATTGGAATAGCAAGGTAGGTATTGTTGAATCTGGCACAATAATCTTGGACACTTTCCTGTGGGCCTCTCTTCAAGTTCTCATATTTTGTTAAGATGTGAAAAGGGTCTTTTTTCTTTTCCCATCTGTTCAGGAAAGTCTGATAAAGGGCATCTGGATTAGCTATTGTGTTTGCATGGAGTGCCTTAAACCAAGTCCTTACATCACCAGTTAAACTCTGGACAAAAATTTTCATCCTGACATCATCATCATCAATCTCAAAGTTTTCAAAATAATATTTCACCTTCTTTGTATGTTGTTCAGCAGTGTAAGTGCCAGTACCATTAAAATAGGTGATTTTTCTCTAATAATCTTGTGGCATAGCCCCTGGATTGGCAGGCAACTGTAGGGGAGCATATCGATTTGCCATATTAGCAGGTAAAAGTGGGACAAATAGAAGCATAGGGATAACAACTGAGATAAGTGTTGTGGATGGAGGGGTGGAAAAGAGGTTTTGGAGTGATAATGGTGAACTGGAAGAAGCTACAGCAATAGGAAAAAAGGCTTGAGATTTTGCAGTAGTAAGTTGAGTTTCAATAGGTTTCTGTTGAGGTGTTTCAAGATTTGAATCAGCAGAACTGTCTTGATTTTTAGGTTTCCTAAGGCTCTTAGGAATAAAATTTGGATTGTCAAAAATAGGCGGGGGATTTGGGTCTGGCTTAGACCTAGTGTAACGAGTTTTCTTCTTTGGAGCCAGCTTCTAAAAGTATATTTTGGTATTTTCTGGAGATATTTGAAGCATACAAGTTTTAACGATATGTTGAAGGAAGATTTTGGAATATAGGATGCATTGGGATTTCCTTCAAGTATGTTTGAAACAAGGAAACTGATCAAATCTTTGAGATAGTTGTTTAAAGCCTAAAACTAGACTGGATATAGACTGAAGTAGCTTTTATTTACTCCTGTGATTGCATAGCAAAAACAGTTTCAAAGGCTGCTTGGCTAACTTCAGGCTCCATCTGTAGCTTTAGAAACTATATAATAGTAACAGACATTCATTCAATCGCCAATGATGTTATCACTCAGGTTGTTCCCCAAAATTTGTGAGAAAAGGGAATACGGCCGAGGTAACCACTAAACAATATTTTGATGCAGCTTCTAGGCAAACTGCATCCAGAGAGGGCTCTCTCTTTATAAATTAGCTTTGTTTTTTAAGTATTTTATGCTAGTTATGATGTGCAGGGTTTTGTTTTAAGTTTGTTGGATGGTGATTTTAAACAGAGCTGGGATGCAAGTCTGAAACAGTTTATTCCATTGGGAAAAATGGAGTCTATGAGGACAAACTGCTGAGTGTGTTTTCTCTGACAAAGGGCAATACTACAGAGCAAGATAATTAATTTTGGAACAATTTTAAAATCTAGAAATTGATGGAATGTAAGCCAGTGGATGAAGGGTAGTTAAGAATCCTTCATCATGATGGCAAAGGGAAAGTGCATGAATATTGTCAAGGAGCAGTAAAGAATTCCTTGTCAATTTTCAAAGTGAAAGAATCAGTGGAAACATGAGCATTTAAGAATTATTATTTATGCTAATTCTGAAGAAAACATAAATAAGAATTGAGATTGAACACAGAGTGTATTTAAACAAGTTCTAGGCTATTCTTTTTCCCTGTTACTAAGATTATGAAACATATATGAAATTTGCAAACACAAAACATAGTTTAGAACAACTTATTGATCCATAGAAAGAGACAGGAATTCTGTAGCAGGGCCCAGAACATCAAATCCACATTCAGACGGTCCAGCAGAAGCTAACTTCAACAGCCTTTGTATTAAAAAGATCTCAGATCTACAACGCGGTCCAGAGAGGAAAATCACCAACCCCGAATACATCTCTTAGGGAGGTATTTATATAAAAGAGAGTTACAAAATATCTTGTGGATAAGATATCAAGCAATAACTTCCTCCACCTACTTTGGCAAGGGAAATAAATGTAGAAATGAATGGAGGAGTAATTGTTGTTGTGCTGGCTGCTTTAACTGATAAGATATGTTTGACTTTTTAACTCAGGAAGTCGGCTGATAGATATCTCTTTACTTTGCATTCCTGTGTTGTTGTCCCAACCCCTTCATCTGTGCTTGATTCCGCTTTAATGCGTTCTAGTCCCCGCTTGACCTCCTTCCTCTATTTTTCTCATCTTTATTATTTTGCCATGTGTTTTGTTATTTGACAAAATGTAGATAAAAAGAAAAATCAGAATTACCTTGGTAAAACTTCCAGCATGCTCTGCCACCATTGGTCTATTGGAAACTGATGTCTTTGCATTTTTATTAGTGTTTCATCAGCTTCAATATACCTGTAGAAGTTGGGCTGGACTTCGAAAAGATGATTTATTTCATGTTCAATATAGAACAGATTTTCCAATTTGTCATATAAGCTCTGTCGAGATGGAGGTCCTATGTCTTCTGAAGTGCTTGATGATACAGTGATCTGATTGGCAACATATGTGTTTACCCTATGAGCATATTGTTCATGTGTTAACAGTCTTTGATTGCTAGTTAATAAACTGGGTAGAATCTTCTGCTGCAAGACTGTAAACTTCTTTGTGAAGGCATTTATCTCCATCCACATTTCTTGGCACTTCCTTTCCAAATTATGTATAAAATTCCTCATAGTTAGAACCTTTTTCACTGTCAAAATGGTGCCTGTTCTGTCCCTGATCTCCAAAGCTGCTAATTGTTCTCTGGTATGAGTATTCAAAAAATTGATCAGTCTATTGGCTTGCTCAGGCATGTTTCCCAATGATGCCCTGGCCCTTTGAATTTCCACTTGGACCACTTCTATCAATTCTATTTGTTCATGGATCGTTTGAATTGATTGCCATTGGTTAGTAGTAGACTGGTAAATTTTGCTCCACAAAATTGCTTTGATGTCTACTATAGGTTTATGCAAGGTGAGATCTTTTTCCAATGATTTCACCCTATTCTCCAGGGGCTTTACCTCTCTGGTTTTCTCTGCCACTATTATCTTAGATTTGTCATAGCTTACCTCTAGTCTGGCCAATTTTTCTTTTGTCTCTTTAAGCTCTGACATTTGGACCTCCAGCTCTTTTACTGCTTTCATCAATTCTTCCATGCCCATGCTAGTTTCTGGCCTTGTTGTTGCTGTTGAAGCTGAGGTACCTATTGTTGATAATGGGATAGTAGGAGGGACTACTGTTGTAATTGTGGGGGGAGCAGTGGTACCTGATGGATCTGTTTCAGGTGGCTGGGAGGTCGACTCTCCCTGCTTCTCTTTAATTTCTTTCTCCAATGCCTGCTCTGTTTCTACTAATCTCTCATTCATCCTTATTAGTAAAATAAACATTTCCTCCTCTTCTTTCTACTGTGCAACTTCTGAAGTTTGTGGATGCATTGTAATTGGCAGCTTTAATTTCTTTTTGAGGGCTGCAATGTCCTCCTCCTTCTTTATTAGTGCTTTGATGCCCTTTGCATCCTTAGGATTATGCCTGAGCTCGATGATAATTTCTTCTAAGGACTTAATCCTATTGTCCTTAGCTAAGGAGGAAGCCTTTTCCAATTCTAATTGGGCAGAGTTATTGTGTAATGAATTTTGCAATTTGTGAGCGAGCAATGCCTTGTCTGCCAAGGTGGAGTACACCATCTCCCCAGTTTTCTTATGTAATTCAATCTGATCAATTGACTGGATATCTCTAGAGAAAACTTCCAGAATGATTCTAATATAATCAGCAGCTGACTGTGGTTACTGTGTCTTGGGCTTGAAATGACTGAGGATCATTTTCTGAATATCATAAGCAACCATTAGCCTTTGTTGATTGGTGGGTGTTGTCCTCATTAGATGATTATAAAGTTGCATCCTTACTGGATCATTTTTTGCTTTTATTTCAGTGAATTTTTTCTTGATATCTAAGCTTTTCTTGCTTTGAGGCCTGGTGGATGAAACTTCCATGCTATGTTTACTCTCTAACTCTTGCTGGAATGAGCTAGTTGATGTGCCAGGTAATGGAGAAGTTTGTTGCTCAGTCCTTTCCTCATCTCTCATCTACCCTTCCAAAAATTCCTCCTCAGAGTAGGGATTCAATCTCTGCCTCTTATCTCCCGGTTGTTCTACTGGTCCACTAGCAGGGGTATCCTCTTCTCTGTCTCTCTTTCTGCTCTTTTCCTCATTTTGTGGAGCCTGTAGTACAGGGGCTTCTGGTGCCTTGGTTTGAGCTGGTGGAACTTGCCCTTTAACCTGTTCTTTTGATGTGGTAGGCTGATCTGCCACTCTTTGCTATTCTGTATCCATCACCTCTTTTCCCTTTGCTATTACTGAACTGGCCTTTTGGGATGTTTTCTGTGAGCTCTCAACAAAAGTTGTATCACCTCGAATGTGTTGGGACAATTTGAAGGGTACCTGTCCAAAAGAGTCCAGGTCAAGCATTTTTCAAGCTCTTTCATTTCCTTTTCCAATTTCTCTTCTTCACTTATCTCTTCAACTAATGTGCCCTCTAACCACTCTTGTTGATTAGCATATTGTTGGATTTTAGGGATTTTACAATGAACATATGTTGGCAGCTTATTTTTCACTTTCCTATAACTTATGAAATGATTGGGGTCATATGGTGCCCAATAGAAACTCTGTTTCAGCTTGATTCTGTGCCCTAAAATATCATCAGCCTCTTGCCAGGCTTCCCTTTTATTGAAGGTGAAAGGGCCCGGTTAATTTCTTATTTTGAGTTGTGACTTTTTCTTGGCCTCACAGAAATGGATTACAACTGCTTGGATAAATTGTCTGAAGTATTTCAGGGCAAACAATCAAATTGGCACATATTTTGGCAATTTGTAGGGGCATGGCTCACAGCCATATATTCAAATCACAGTGTGATTCTGGTAAAAGTACCAGTCACCTATGCTATAGCTCTTGGAGAGCTTTAGAATTCTCTACATTTCACCAAAAATTCAATCTGGAGGACTTTTCATCAGTAAAGAGGTGGCTGGATATATGAACAGATCAATGAATTCACAATACGTATAAGGAGAGTAGTAAACATGGTGGAAGACTGGGGTCCAGAAGATTACAGACCTTGTCTCTCCTTTGAAATCTAATTTTCTGAGGGGGAACTTGAAAACTATATGGCTGATAGTAGAGCAACAAATGATATATGTATGATGTGTATTTAAACACTCTTTCTCTGTCCCTGCATATGAATTTCTCATGGATCTTATCAGCTATGAAGGTGGCATAATCATACCTGACAGCGGGTGGTTGTCCTAGAGTAAAGATGGATAAGAGGATCAATGTGGTTTCATCTACATACTCACTAGTTTTGAATCCCAGGATGTAGGCTATCATGTCAATAATAAATTTTCCTGCTTCATTAAACCGTGTGTCCAGATATGTAGGAGGTTCCTGTGGTTGACAACTTGGTTTCATAAATAATTGGCCTATTCTCATTATTTCTGAACTTGGCAATTTGGCACCTTGGTCAACTAAAAGTCCCAAGGAAAGAGGAGTCAATGGCCCAGTTGGCTTAAAATGCAGCATCTTATTTGTAGATTCAGGGGTGATATAAAATAGAACTGTTCCAAAAGGAGACATCACTACCCTTTGAGTGGGCTCATAATTGGCATGGCATTGGTGAATGAGGTCAGAAAAAACATTGACACAAGGGAGGTAGTACATGGGCATATTGGACTCCCAAATTCCAAAGATGTCAGCTTTGTTTCTATAGCTATTCCTGATCTCATAGAAGGCCTGGAGATGAGATTTGTTATCCATTATGTCATTAATTTGGAAATCCTTGTCAGCTAGGGGTAACCATTCAAGTTCTTTATGTGGATCATTGAGAGGGGCCACATTGAGGGCCACTAGAGTAGGGGCTTGCATCTTATAAATTTTCTTGTGTTTTTATTTGGAATGTGGGTCTTTACAGTAACAGTGGGAAAAATAACGGCCCTGGGGCTTTTTTCAGAGGATTTGCAGACTGGAGCGTGTTGTTTTGACTTGCTGGGCAGAATTTGTAGCAGAAAATGAAGCTTGGAGGGTTTTTTTCAGCAAGGAATGGGTGGAAATAGTTTCAGGGCCTTTCCTTTGGCAATGACAGACCAGAGTGACCTCGAGCTCGGCTTAATGGGAGAAATTTGCAGAGGGAGAGGGAATTGGTAGGTTTTTTAGTAAAAATTGGGCAAAATAGTAGTTTCAGTGGGCAATTTTGCAGAGGGAAGTCAAAATAGGGGGCTTGGGAGCAAGACTGAGGTGAATACCTATTTTTATCGGCTTACTGGGTGAATTGTATAGACAAGTACGCAATGTACAGGTTTTTTGATGAAAAAATGGTCAAGGGAGTGGTCCTGATGTATTTATTTGTAGGTAGCAGGGTGAATTTTAACAAGATTCTAGGTTTCCCGGACAATTCTACAGAGAAAAATAGAAATTCAGAGGGTTTTTTAGTAGGACTATGATAAATACCTATTCTAATAGTGCAGTGGAGTTACTCATTGGTTGGGTGATGACTTGCAGAGTGGGATGTCGGGCTATGGTGGTCGAGGTGACAGACTGGAGGTTTGGTGGCGATTTCATCGTAGTATGCATGCACAGGTTCCACAAAATAATGCAATAACAATGGATCAAAACAATCACTTTCATGGGCTTTTATGACAAAATTGCGCTTTATGGGCTTTTTGGCGCTTTTTTGTGATGATGTCATCATGACGTAGATTTTTTGTTGTGTAGCAGAGTACGAAAGGTGATGTGGCAGATGATCTGGCACTAAGGTGGCAACAGTGATGTGGAGTTGACGTGGATGTGATGTCACAGGATGACGTCAGTAGTGGAAGTGAGGGCGGTATGTGGTATTATCTCACCGCTTTTTGGGTATCGACGGTATTGAGCGAGGGGGTCGCCATACAGCCGGGTGGGCGATGCGTGTCCCCTGTATGGCGGTGAAACCACCATTTTCCCTGAACATAAACTTTGGGCATTGGGGGCATCGTGATATAGCTGCACACCGTTGGATCTGAGAGCCTGGATCCAACGGTCGACGGCGAATGGGAAACAACGGGAGTCGCGGTACGGGGACCCACCATAATATCTTGGTGCTTTATAATGTTTTTACGGGGTTTTCAATGTATTTTAACTTTGGACTTAGGCGGATTAGATATTCATATAACCGAATGTTAAATGAAACCCAATATTTACATTCGCGCAAGGGGTTATTATAAGGTTCCAGGTGAACCTATAATTCCCGAAGATCTTTACTATATGGCTCTGTTGCTGAGGGTCGGGATATTAGTTTTTTAGGGGCTTTTTATGTATTTTTATATGTAATAGAGGCATGGAAACATTATATAGGAGCTATATAATAGAGTTAGGAGGTTAATATGAATATGTGGGATGGATATGTATGAATAAATGTTAAGTTTATAGAGTAAAAAACTTAGGCATGGGGGAATGAAAGGATACCAAGTTATAAAGTGTGGGAAACTTGGCATAATGGAATAAAAACATTTTACACAAGAAATGTGGCTTGTTTTGCCTAGTTGAAAACACAGTTTCACTTAGTTTTTTCCATGAAATGAAGTGGACAAAGGGCAGTGAGCAGATCTCATTGTCCTTGGGAGGATGTTAGTAAGTGTTCTTGGAAAAATGAGGAGGGAAATTAGTCATGATCCATTTGTTTTGTAACCACCTTGCCATAGCACCTTATGATATTTATGAGATGAAACTTGTTCCAAAGGACCAAATTGCTCATAAACCTTCTTCTACAACATCAAAACTGCCTACCCAGCCTAGTACACCTAACATTTTTTCTTCATTTTCATTGGGTGCATTTGAACTAGCAAACCCTAATTCTCTTCGTTTCTTTTAGCTTCCCTCCTATCTAAGTCTACCCTTATCTCTTCCAGGGTCCCAAATTAAGCAGTTGGGCTCCTTTGCTCCTCTACTTAACTACTCATCTACCAGGCTTGAGCTATTTGGACAAACCTTTATTCTCTATTCTAAGACAAGTAAATTCAAATATGAAATTGGCCTAGATTAAGCTGTTTGGCTAATCACAAGCTATGATAAGAGTCAAGCAACTATACATAGTGAAATTCTTCAAAATATGGAACCTTTTCAACATGGAAAGGATGAACATATTTGGCACTACTCCAGTCAATCATGAAAAATGAAACCTATTGGTATAGGAATCTAACAACGAATGCCTTCGATAGAGTAAGACACTCTTTCCTCCTCCAAGTTCTTTTTGAATTTGGTTTGAGCTCTGAATTTGTAAAAATGATTAAAGCATGCATTGGAGAACCTTGGATAGCCCCTCTAGTAAATGGTAGGTTGGAAAGCTACTTCAAAGATTCAAGAAGAATCAAGTAAGGTTGGCCTCTGTCCTCCTTCCTGTATATTTTGATGGTAGAATCTCTAAGTTGAAAGCTCATAGATGAGAAGCTCAACAGGACTCTTCCTAGGATTAGGGTGATACCTGGAACAAACCCAATCAATCATGCCTTGTTTGATAATGACTCTATCCTTATGGGAGGAGCCTCCATTAAAATAGCAAGAGCCTTCAGTGGATTAATCCAAAGCTTCTGCAAAGTCTCTAGAGCTATGGTCAATAGTAAAAAAAGTGCAGTGTACAGCTGGGCGGTAGACCAACAATCTATACTCAGGATTACCCATGCCCTAGGCTTCACTGGATATGCCTCTTGGGAGAAATTCAAGTATCTTGGCCTGCCTTTAGCCTTGGGTTCCACTAAGGCCCCTAATTGGATGGAAATTATCAGCAAGATAAAGGCTAAAATGACTGTTTGGGGTGAACAATGGCTTACCTCAGCTGGGAAGCTCACTCTAGTCAAGTGAGTTCTCTCATCCCTTCCTATCTACTAGGATTCTTTTCTTTTGGCTTCAAAAATTATCATCGAATAGTTAGCAAAGTTGATTCTAAATTTTATGTGGCAAGGAGGAAAGGGGAACCAAATTTTTTTCCATTTAGTAAGTTGGGACATAGTAGAAAGGCCAATATCTGAAGGTGGACTTCAGGTAAGAGATCTTGTGTTGTCCAATCTAGCGATGGGAGGGAAGATCCTCTAGAAAATATTCTCAAACAAAAGAAACCCTATAAGTCAAGTTCTAATTAAAAAATCTTTGCAGAGACTCTCAATAAATAATATGGAAGAAGGAGCTTCCCACAAAGGAACCACGGTGTGGAAGTTGTGTAGCCAAAGGTGGAAATTCTTCAAAGAACAACTCTACAGATTTCCAGGAAATGGGAAACGAATTAGGTTGTGGGATGACAAGATCATGGGACTCCATCCCCTAAATCTTGCATCGGAAATAATAGATTTGCATAACTAGCTCATCCAAAATGGTATCCACAAACTTGCTAACATATGCACATGGGATTTAGCAGGGAACTAGAGTAACTGGGCCCTCCATCACCCCCCTAATTGGATGGTCCCCCAACTCCATCAGTTATTAGCTAAACTCACTGGTTTAGCTCCTGTGCATCTCCAGTCAAGGGACAAGTGGGGCTAGGGGAATTTTGGAGTCTACTCAGCTCAGCCAGGTTTTACAACCCTACAATAGCAACAACATCATATCCATACTACAAAGCTTTGGTAGCATTTTTGGGACACATTTTGTCTCCCAAAAAGCAACTTCTTATGCTCGATTCTCATGCACAGAAGGACCCTCAGGAAACTATTGATCACCTGTTCATAAACTGCCCCTTTTCTTAAGAGATCTGGTTGCAAGAAATTATGGGATTTAATGCCCAAATCCCTTAGTAGCCTTCAGTTATTAATCTTTTTGCAACCTGGAAAGAACGCTATCCTCACTCCTTGAATAAAAACTCAACATGGACTAAACTCTGGAATGCAATACTAAAATACATCTGTTTGGGAATCTGGTTGGCTAGGAATGAAGCCATCTTCAACAACAGACTTCAATCCACCAACGTAGTGGCTATCAAGGCTAAAGCTTTGCTACTAGAAAATTTTGAAAACAGACCTCATAAGCTAGACAACTCCCTTCTCTCTAAAGAGCTCAGATGGTTAGGTGATTCCTTAATATGGGCCAACATTAAGAAGAATACCTTCTTGTCTAGATATAATCTAGGGTGGTGTCTCTAGATATCTAAGGCTGAATTTAAGAAATGGTGGAAAAATCAGGGCAAAGTCATGGTTTGCTTCGACGGAGCCTCTAAAGGAAGCCTGAGAATATCAGGGAAAAGAGGAACAATTTACTCCACAAATGGACAAAAACAATACAACTTCAATTGGGGCCTTGGTCAAGGCACCAACAACCAAGCCGAGATCCTCAGACTTCTCAAAGCGTGTCATTTGGCCTAGAGGAACAGAGGGGAAAACCTTCAAATCTTCGGGGATTTTGAAATCATGATTAAAATCCTTAACACGGGCAACCAACTCAATAGCTCTACTCTAAACAAGACCCTTGAAAGAATAAGAAAGATGGCTCAAAACATCACATCCTGCTCATTCTACCATATCCTGCGAGCTCTGAACAAGGAAGCTGATATAATGGGTAACAAAGGATGTCTTCTAGCTGAAGGTATGCTGGTAAAGAATGATGAAGAACCTGAAAGGCACCCAATTCCTTAATAGACAAGGAGAGCTAATCAAGGATAAAATTCGACAAAACAAAGGCTAGCACAGACATACTTTCACTGTTGAGAAAGAGTGGGCCACTTCTCGACAGGCTATAAGTTTTCACATGGGCCATCAGTTTTTGGGTGTTTTAACAGGGCACATAATTGTATTCAATCAGAGGATGGTTTTGAAGGATGTGATGCATAGGATCTAGGAGGGGGATGATCCGATGGTCATCGCACGCTGGAAAAGGTGGGGTGTTAAAGTCACGGGGAGTGGTAAGCGAGGAATGTCAACCTTAATTGACTGTAATGGACGTTGTTTGGCATGCCCAACCTCTTCTTATAAATAAAATTCAACCGTTTCTGTTAAAAAAATATATTGGGCTTATAATTATTGTGTTTATATTATAGGGTTTTAAATATTACGATTTTTAATCTTAGGGTTTATAAGGTTATAATTTAATATTATAGCTTAATATATAAGGTTTATACCTTTTTATATAATCTAAGATTAAATATTGGGGTTTTAAACAACTATTGTGGTTTAATAATATTGAGTGTTTTTAAAATGGGTCTAATATAATTAACTTTTATAATAAATTGAAATTATTATGAATTAATAAATATAAGCATTTTTGTGCTTGGGTAGCTCGTTGGCCTCATCGTGAAATGAAAGTCCACTGACATAACTCTTGGGTTCAAATTGTGATATTCCACCCAATCAGGTGAGAGTTGGACATGATGAAGGAGTAGTCTACCAAGCTTACAAAAATAAAATAAAAACTAAAATTTAATATTCACTATATATATATATTTTTAGTATATATTATTAATATATTAATAATTATATATTGAAGCCATCTTCAACAACAGACTTCAATCCACCAACATAGTGGCTACCAAGGCTAAAGCTTTGCTACTAGAAAATTTTGAAAACAGACCTCATAAGCTAGACAACTCCCTTCTCTCTAAAGAGCTCAGATGGCTAGGCGATTCCCTGATATGGGCCAACATTAAGAAGAATACCTTCTTGTCTAGATATAATCTAGAGTGGTGTCTCGAGATATCTAAGGCTGAATTTAAGAAACGGTGGAAAAATCAGGGCAAAGTCATGGTTTGCTTCGACGGAGCCTTTAAAGGAAGCCTAAGAATATCAGGTGAAAGAGGAACAATTTACTCCACAAATGGAAAAAAACAATACAACTTCAATTGGGGCCTTGGTCAAAGCACCAACAACCAAGCCGAGATCCTCAGACTTCTCAAAGCGTGTCAGTTGGCCTAGAGGAACAGAGGGGAAAACCTTCAAATCTTCGGGGATTTTGAAATCATGATTAAAATCCTTAACACGGGCAACCAACTCAATAGATCTTCTCTAAACAAGACCCTTGAAAGAATAAGAAAGATGGCTCAAAACTTCACATCCTGCTCATTCTACCATATCCTGCGAGCTCTGAACAAGGAAGCTGATATAATGGATAACAAAGGATGTCTTCTAGCTGAAGGTATGCTGGTAAAGAATGATGAAGAACCTGAAAGGCACCCAATTCCTTAATAGACAAGGAGAGATAATCAAGGATAAAATTCCACAAAACAAAGGCTGGCACAGACATACTTTCACTGTTGACAAAGAGTGGGCCACTTCTCGACAGGCTATAGGTTTTCACATGGGCCATCAGTTTTTGGGTGTTTTAACAAGGCACATAATTGTATTCAATCAGGGGATGGTTTTGAAGGATGTGATGCATAGGATCTGGGAGGGGGATGATCTCATGGTCATCGCACGCTGGAAAAGGTGGGGTGTTAAAGTCACGGGGAGTGGTAAGCGAGGAATGTCAACCTTAATTGACTGTAATGGACGTTGTTTGGCATGCCCAACCTCTTCTTATAAATAAAATTCAACCGTTTCTGTTAAAAAAAAAATACTGGGCTTATAATTATTGGGTTTATATTATAGGGTTTTAAATATTATGATTTTTAATCTTAGGGTTTATAAGGTTGTAATTTAATATTATAGCTTAATATATAAGGTTTATACTATTTTTCTTTATAATTAAGATTTATAATATTGGGTTTACACTATTTGGGTTTAATAATATTGAGTGTTTTATAAATAAGGTCTAATATATTAGGATTTATAATAAATTGA
>APFE031752745.1:496454-515580 GCA_000404065.3 Pinus taeda | reverse complement strand
AGGGACATTTGCTTATATGGTTGTAGCCGTAGGAATACCTAATCACCTACATCAAAACTTCTTTCGCTGCGATGTTATCTGCCTGTTGTTTCATTCTATTCTGTGCCAACACGAGGTTATCCTTTAAGAGTTGGAGGACTTGTTGTTGATGTTCGATGTGATGTTCCACTGCCTGAACCTTAGAATTTTCTCTTAAATATGATGTGATGGATGGTGTTTGATACCCATAAAGTGCCATAAATGGGGTCATTTTTGTTGTTGTATGGAAGGAAGTGTTATACCACCATTCAGCCAGAGGCAACCATTTGACCCATTGTGTCTGTTTATTCGATACAAAGCAACGAAGATATCCTTCCAAACATTTGTTTACTATCTTAGTTTTCCCATCAAATTGAGGATGATAAGATGAGCTATGAGCTAACTGAGTACCAAGACAAGAAATAATTATGTCCAAAAATTTCCAGTGAAAATGGGATCTCTGTCACTTACAATAATCTTTGGGTTTCCATGTAGCTTTTGAATTGTTTCCATAAATGCAGTAGAAACTGTATTAGCTTTAAATGGATGTGATAATGCACAAAAGTGTGCATACTTGGTAAGTCTGTCAACTACCACCATGATGACACTCTTTCTCTCAGACTTGGGTAAACTTGTGATAAAATCCATTGAAACCTCCTCCCAACGTGGGCTTGGAATGGATAAAGGTTGTAATAGACCCGAGGTCTTAATTGTTTCAACTTTATTTTGTTGGCAAACCAAACATTCTGCCACAAACTTTTCAATATCCGATTTAAGGCCATCCCAAAAAAATTCCTTCTTAACCCTCTGGTAAGTTTTTAAAAATCCTGAGTGCCCTTCTAAGGGAGAAGTGTGCAATTCCATAAGAATCTTTTGTTTTATTTGGGAATTATTACAAAGGTATAAGCGATCTTTGTACCATAACGAACCATTTTGCTAGCTAAATGTATCATACGTACTGGAATCTTGTTGTAACTTTCGAATAAGTGCCCACACTTTTTCGTCATTCTTCCTTTCCTCCCTTGCTTCATTTATCCAATCTAGTTGGATAATAGAAATGGTGCACAACAATGCTTCAACATCCTCATCCTTTCTTAAGAGTGCATCTGCCACCACATTTTGCTTCCCTTTTTTGTAGATGATTTCAAATTCATAACCCAACATCTTTGTGACCCACTTTTGTTGCTCTTCTGAGGATAATATTTGTCCTAAAAAGTATTTAAAGCTATCATGATCCGTTTTTACCTTGAAATGTCTTCCCATTAGGTAGGGTCACCATTTCTTAAGTGCATGGAGTATTGCCAACATTTCTTTCTCATAAATAGCTTTGTTTAGAAACTTTCCCTTGATTGGATGATTTTCAAAATCAATAGGTCTTTCATCTTGCATTAAAACAACACCAATTCCATTTCCTGAAGCATCACATTCCACAATAAAGGTTTCTATGAATTCTGGTGTAGCTAAGACTGGTGCTTAGCACATTTCCTCTTTAAGATGTTCGAAGGCCTTTGTTGCTTCTGGAGTCCATGAAAATGCATCTTTCTTCAATAATGTTGTTAGAGGTGTTGCTATTCTCCCATAATTCTTAACAAACTTGCGATAATACCCTGTCAACCTGAGAAATCCTCGCAGATGCTTTATGGAGTGGGGATTTTCCATTCCTTAATGGCTTTGATTTTGCTAGGGTCTACCTTAACTCCTTCATGAGATACAATATGACCCAGATATTCCACCTCTTGTACTCCAAAGAAACATTTGGATCTTTTTGCATATAATT
Source organism: Pinus taeda (assembly GCA_000404065.3). Taxonomy (NCBI): domain Eukaryota; kingdom Viridiplantae; phylum Streptophyta; class Pinopsida; order Pinales; family Pinaceae; genus Pinus; species Pinus taeda. Next base: position 513,785 of record APFE031752745.1, on the reverse strand, counting down.
GTTTCTCCTCCAATAGCTGTAGCACCCTGTCAACATGTTCAACATGATCCTTCCAAGACTTGTTGTAGATTAGTATATCATCAAAAAATACTAACACAAATTTTCTAAGGAATGTTTTTAAAATTGAATTCATCAAACCTTGAAATGTTGAAGGTGCATTGGTAAGGCCAAAAGGCATGACCAAAAATTTCATAATGACCCTCATGAGTTATAAATGTTGTTTTCGGAATGTCTTCAGTCTTCATTCTGATTTGATGATATCCTGAATGAAGATCCAACTGGTGAAGTAAATTGATCCATGCAATTCATCCAGTAATTCATCAATGACAGGAATGGGAAACTTATCTTTAATAGTGAGCTTGTTGAGCTCCCTATAATCCAGACACATGCGCCATGATCCATCCTTCTTGTGCACCAATACTACCTGAGCAGAGAAAGAACTTTGACTTGGTTGATTTATACCAGCCTCTAGCATTTCTGCAACCATACGTTCAATTTCACTCTTTTGGGCATAGGGATATCTGTACGGCCTCATGTTTGGAGGAACACTTCCTGGAATTAGATGAATAGCCTGATCATGGTCATGAATAGGTGGGAGACCTTTGGGAGTCTCAAATACCTTGCCATGACTGTCCAAGACTTTTTGGAGATCTGGAGAAATAGATGATTCCGATGTGGAAACATCTAGCGAACATAATTGTGCAATTACACCTCCTTGTTCCCTTTTTAGAAGCTTTGTCATACCATTAGAGCTGAGATTATCTTTCCTGGTTTCCCTTCAATGCCCCTTAATTCAACTTCCTTTCCTTCCACAGAAATTTGATGAAAAGTTCTTGAAAATTAAAAGCTTTTGTACCCAGGATTGTAGCCATTGGACTCCTAGTACAACATCAGCACCTCCCATTGGAATGGAAAGCATTGGGCTAGTCAATACATATTCTCCCATGGATAGCTTGATATTATGGCACTTTCCAGAGCAATTTATTGTTCCTCCATTTGCAACCATCACTTGACACTCTGGTGCTGGATATAAGAAGCAATTCAATTCTTTTGCTACCTTACAATGAATAAAATTGTGGGTGCTTCCTGAATCAATCAACACTATTACCTTTTTCTTCTTGATTGTCCTTCTATCTTGATGGTTTGAGGAGTGGTAATTCCCGCCAATGCATTACAAGATATGGTCGAATTCATTTCTTCTTTATCTAGGCTTTGTTTCTAGAGTATATCCTCTTCTTTTGACTTTTCTTGCTCCTTTTCTTCTTCCTCTTCACAATCTATGTAGAATAATTTCTTCTCAGTACACTTATGACCTTTAGTGTATTTGCTATCACAATGTAACAAAGCCCTTTTTCTCTTTTTTCTTCCGATTGTTTTGGTGTCAACCTTAAAGGTTGTGGAAGACTAGGGGCAACAACACTTCCATCTTTATAGTTGTGAGTGGTATGCTTCCTAGTTGCCATAATTTTGCTTTCCATTTTTCTTGCTAACCTGAATGCCTTCTCTAATGAATCAGGTCCCCAAAGGTGAACATCATGTTGGATATTATCCTTTAAAGTCCCTATGAACACATCAATCCTATGCTCCTCTGGAATATTTTTTACCCTTATGTTCACTTTTTGGAACTCCTGAATGTGCTCCATTATTGACCCCTTTTGTTTGAGACTTATCAATTAGCTAAAAAAAAGTGTTGCTTTTTGTATCCTCATAATGTGTTGTCAATTCTTCCATAAAAATTGCCTAAGTGATGATTTTTTTTATGAGAGCAAATCCATTGATACCATACAAACTGATTTGGTTCCAAATATAAAGTTGCAATACGTACCTTTTGTGTGTTTTGCATATTATTGAGATCGAAAAATTGCTCCATCTGTAATATCCATGTTGCGGGATCCTTGCCAATCAAACTTCCTCATATCGATTTTGGAATATGGTAGGTCTTCAATCCCACATTAGAGTCTATGAAATCATGATTAACATTTCTTTTGTTCGCATCATGAGTTTTCCCTTTACTACCTTTTCACCATTAGTAAGTATTTCTTGTAGAAATTTGTCAATCTATCTTCAAATCGTCTTCAAATCTATCTTCAAATCATCCATTTAGCTTCCATGCCCTTATATCTTAGATTCCACGTCATTTATCTTAGCTTCTGTTAGCTTTTGTGAGAGTGATATTTGTTGCACTTGTTCTTGTAATTTTGATATATCATGTAGCATTTCTTCCTCTTCTTCATGAGTCATGCTAGAGCTTTCAGGTTGCTTACTAGGTGTTTGAATTTTCTTTCCTTGGGGCATCAATTACCAATAATAATGCTCTACTATGCCCTTTGAATTCCTTCAAAATAAATTTTCAAACCAAGCTCAAGCAAAAATTTAAAGAAAATCTACACACCTTTTTTCACTTTTTAGGAGCTCGATATTGCCTCTGATGTATCTCTGTACTTCCAAGCTATTCAACTCTGAAATTGCGATCTACAGTAGCCCTCTATGTACTCTTTCCAATGCCACCATTCTGATCCAAATTGGATTCTCCAAGGAAGATTTATGCGAAATCTCCCATAGTGACCTGATTATAGACTAGTTTAGTAGAGCGAACTTGTATGACGTGCCACGAGTCATTGTTTTGACCTTTGGCTCTGAAATATATATACAAGAAACTACATTCCGTACTATTTCTATACCTTACAAAATTTTAATCTGATTCTCAGAGATAAGGTTATGACAATTTTCCCCAGGTCACCTATTTGGAATGTAATTCAGGAGTTTGCAAAAAGACCAACTTCCTTAGATCATATCTCTGCAAATATAGCGTGAAATGCTCTGAAATTCAGACTCGAGGTTCAGCGCGATTTCTTCTCAAATTGGTTTTTTTTTTTAGCTTCTGAAAGATCACAGAAAAAAAGTTATAATGAAAATGCCATGATTACCTATTTGGAGCAGCGAAACCCTAGAATCCAAAGCTCTGATACCAAATGTTATGAAACCAACTCAAAAAAAAGATAGAAAAGATAGATCAATGCCTTAGAATTCAACCTCATCGAGGGGGAAATCTCCTTTACATTACATAAATGAAAAATTCTTGGATGATTCAAATGACAAAACCTCCTTTCTATATATAGGAGTCTAAGGAGTCACAATATAACCCAGCCGGCCTAACAATAATAATATAAATCCACAAAAATAACAATAGAGGGATTTTATGGGGCACAGTAATAATAATATGGGGACAATAGGGGCACAACAATATTAACAAGGGGTACAACTACAATAGTAATCGGGTAATCACTAGTATTATAGGGACCCAACACCCTATATATCCCTTCAAACAAAAATTCACCGATACAAGAATGAAATTTTATTGAATATATACACCTTTGAATTTTAACAAACTATACCATTGTAATCAATCAAACTCAAGAAATGAGGGTTTGTCTTGAGACCATAAATAGGTTACCAACATGAAAGTAATATACAATTACTATAAAAGTCCTTTGAAGGTGTAAATATAATTATAGTAACACAGTTTCACAAATACAAGTTTACTGACTTCGAGAGAATTCAAGCGAGGTTGTACCCTAAACCCTTTCAAAATTGACAATGTAAATAACTATAAACTTTACTTGTAACCTTAACTCATTATTGATATCTATTCACAACTTTCTTATCCAATTTATTCAACCATAGAAAACCCTTAGAGGGTTTGTAAGCACACCTGGAGAAATGAACGAAAGACTGACCCTCACCTTCAAGTCCCACAAAGGAAATCCATACATATAAGCAAGCAACATGAGACGCCAAAGAGCTCACCTACAAAAGAATAACCTTGTTTAACAGTGGCAGGAAACACTCTTGTTGCGAAAATAACAAAGATTTAATCATGGAAAAAAGAATAGAAGATTGACCTGGTTTGGTGACTTCCTACGAGGGTACTCTCGCATCTAAGAAGAAATGACAACATTAGATTCTAGAGGACTAAAATGATAAAAGAGGTAAGAATATTTTGTTAGTAATACAAATAAATTACCTTTATAGTTACACCCCACAGGGTGAGTCCCATCAATAGATAAAATCTAGCAATGTTATGTGACGAAGTTAAAAATTCGACATAAGCCTCTTGGAAAACATTTAGGAAATAAAATTCTTAGCTGCATGCAATTAAAGAAGATTCAATAAATTTACAATAGAGAAGGTGTAAGATAACCCTTCATCTCCACTAGTTATCTGTATAGTTAACACAATAAGAAATCTTGACAACCCTTGGCCTTTAAAGAGGAAGCCTTGGACCTGTAGAAGACCTCAAGCAACAAAATTCTAACTGTATGTTTCATAATGAGTAATTGGCAAGAAGGAACGAGCAAATGAGACTAGTCAGTGCTGGAGGGGGAAGGGTTATTACCCTCTAACCTCCTCAGTCATCCTACACCATCGATTACAAACCTCAAGTTGGAGAATCGTAGATCACTTGCGGATCACAAGGCCTAGGGAAGCCAAATGGAAGGCCGGGGAAGCAGATTCCAGAAGGATTGACAAGAAATTTTACCTCACGCCATAGTTATTTAGCTGAAAATTTGAATAAAACTTAAACTAAAGAAAACATTAGGTCTACTTTATAGTTTATATACATGTAGGAACTACAAAAATTAGTTCAACCCCTCAAGTTTGTAATCATGTACTGCAAGGCATATGACTAGAGCACCAAAGCATAGAATATTTTTATTATCGAACATATATGAGTATAAATAATATCAGGTTAATTCTTATTTCATAGAAAATTTATTTATATTTGGTAAATCAAGTTAACTAGGTGAAAAAAAAAATGGCTGAGGTATGTTTGGTATCAGAGCTAAATGGTTCAACGTTGTGGCCTGAATAAGGGAAAGAGAAATAAAAAATCCTATTAGAAGTACTTCCATCACATAAGTCAAATTATAAAATATTAATTGATTTATTGTTGAGGCTACCCTTATATGCAAAGGATGACTTATTGAACACCTATGGAAAACAAACAACTTGTTAAAAAAATTGACAATAAATGATAATTAATCAAATCATATTCTGTTACTGTTGGATAATGAGAAAGTTGAAGAATATGGAATGATGAGGAAGCATATTGCACCTATATTTTATGTTGACCGAGAATCTAGTTGAAAGAATTAGTAAAGAAAATCATTGATGCCAACATAAAACTTTGAATTTTATCCACAAACGAGAAACAAGTCAAAAAGACAGAAGATTAGCAACATCATAAAAACACCCAACCAATTGAATCCAATGTGTGTTTTCAAGACACACAAAATCAAGAACTTTGTAATATATACAACAAATGAGTATATAATAATATACCTAAGGAATTTAGTTTAGCGTACTTGTGATTTCAAAATATATGTACAAATATGATTCAATGGTGTTAACTTGGAAGATATTGATTAAGGAAACATTAAAAGATAAAAAATTATAATTCATTTATATACCATAGGCATAAATAAGTCCAATACAATCATATTGGTGGGTACATATTCCATGGAATAAAGTACAAATTGATAAGGAATTTATGAACTTCTTGCACTGAAAAGTATCTTAGAAGGGGAATCGCAGAAAGAATGGTTATCGTAACAAACCATTAACATGGATAATTACAACTTTCAAGTGGCTAAGAGCTGTAATAAAATTGTTGGATAAGATACCTGATCGAAAATTGGCTAAATGGAAATAAGTTGTGACAATTTTGATGGAAGAAAACTAGTTCGACAATAATAGGTAAACAATATAATCGAAACTTTTCAACTAGAAAGGAGCATGGTAACTGTATCTAGGTTATTCCTCAACATCAAATATAGATGGAGGCACATTAGAAAAATGTTATGGCATCCAGAAAAGATATCCACAATACATCAAAATTTAGCAGGTATAAAGTGAGTAAGACTAGAGTCGAAATTATGAGAATTCACGAAGGAGTACAATGGCCCTAAAACTGGGAAAGGAATCTAGATAGTTTTGAAAATTCTCATACCTTTTGTATGCAAATGGATCAATAATTTGTGATTTTCAAACTTACAACAATAAATCCTACAATAATTCACTAAATGGTTTATTTTATAACCGCCCCATAATTAGAGAGGCTAGGAAATATTGAAAACAATATGACAATAGAATTTTGATCATTAAAATGATTGATAACTGTAATTATGATATTTCAATATTTGAGATTAGATGATACAATAAGTTGAATAGGAGAAAAGCAAGCTAAATTTCTTGGCAAGTTTGAAGAATTGCAGTGAACTAACTATATATATAAAGAAAGGCCAATTGACACAGTCATAAAATATAAGGGAAAAACCTTAACCTGGTTTTTGTTGGTCTAAAGATTTTCTTAAAGTTTTGGAAACTAGCATAAGTTGGAAATGAGCAACCTAGGAAATATTTTCTTATACGTAATAAGATACACGCAAACAAAATATATAAAAAATGTGTGTGATTACAGGCAAATAGATGAGTAAGGTAACCAAGGAAAAATGACATAAAATTAAAAAAAAAAAAAAATTATGGGAAAGAGAATGTTGTTAGCATATTGACACAAACATTACCTATAACTATAATCATGTGATGTGTTAACATAGGAAGTGTAATGTGTCAGCAGCCAATGTTACCCGAGATAAGTATTTTAAAGAACTTCAAATGAATATATGCCTACAAAATCAAAACGCTAAGGAAAGCATGTTAATATGAGTTGTTGAGGCAGCTAAGGGCACGAAAGATGTAAGGAGAAGGCCCATGTAAACTCCAGACATCTTCAACAATGATTTGCAGAGCAGAAGGGGATATAAACGCAAGAGGCGAGTTGAGAGAAACCCATGAGTGGAGTGTGATGGATAAGTATTGATGTAAGATTGGTAATTTCTCTATTAATCTTTATTGATCTTAAGTATGCTCGTAGTATATCGGGTTATGTCCTTGAATAGTCACAATGATTTCTTTAAATATTACATTGTTCTCCTAGCCTCAATGGCCTATTTGAGAAGATCAGAAGGAAAAATAAAAAAATAAATAAAGAAACCAACCAAATTAAGCAATTGGCGGACAATTAATATGGACAGAACTGAGTCCACTTCAACAAAGAGCAAAGATAATATTTTCCATGAAGATGTGAGTTGAGGTAATTGGTGATATTTGGTTTTGGATTATTTGACATCATGAAATTACGATGGTTCCTAAAAGGGAAGCATGCCACTATTCAATGCTATTTTGGATAAGTATTTTAAGGAATTTCAATATGACTTCTATTGACATGAAAGAGTGTTGGTCAAGTGATCGATTAAAATGAACTTATGACCAATATGCCAAGATAAATACATTGACATGATATATCGAGGAAATTGACATGGATAAACAATGCAAGAGGAGAAGAATTCCCCAGACATGTTAATAAATAGTTTACAGAGCAGAGTCGAATTAAGCATTAAAAAAAAAAGTAAACCCCGAGAAAAGGGTTGGAGAAAAAAGGGCTCATAGATGAGTGATGAAATTTTCTAGTTAGTTTTTGTTGATTTTAAGCTTGCTCATGATACCCTAGATTGTGCCTTTGAAATATTATATTGGGTTCTCTTTATATTACCTATGATTGTAACCTTAATGGTCTAATGGGAAGGGTTTTGAAGGGAAAAGATACAATATAAAAAATAAACTGAAATATAGAACCTCTATTTTTATTGAATCATCCAACAAATAAGTAATTTGAACATGTCAAGGTCCACATAAACAAGGGACTAGATAATATTTGTCATGAAAAGGTGGTGGTTCCTAGGGAACAGATCACTGGATGCAAGCCATCATGAGAACAAGGTAGGGAAATTGTTCTCATGACAATAATAAGCATAATTATTGTGTGAACATATTTTACTGTCTATTACCACCCCAACAAACATTACATGTCAAATGTATTAAAACAGTTTGTTGTCGAATGAAAGATAAAAAGTCGTGTTTCAATATAAAGAAAGAACTATACTAAAGAATCATGGAAAGTATGAGACAACCAATAAGTATGCGAACACAAAAGAGAGAAGTCCCATCATTGTATATTAAAGAAGAATTGTGTATAAGTATCATCAACCACCTATAATGCAAGAGAACAAAGGTATGAAATGGAAGGAATGGTGCAAAGTGAATTCCTGGTTTAACGTTAAAAGATATAGTAATGTAGCCCAAGATAGGCATGACTAAGTGAACATGGACAAAGTAGACAGCTACATAGCTGCCTTGAACATGGCAGAAATGGAACTAATCTTACATTTTATTGATGTATGACTAATACATAGTAATTCTACCAAGTACGACAATACTCTGGTTTCCATATACCATAAAAATAAAAAAAGTAAATGAGTTTTGAAATATTATTATCTTGATGAATATAGTGAAAATGTTGTTCATACTCCAATGGATTGAAAGTATGGTAGAACTGCACGGTGAGATTTTATCAATTGATGTAGTTTTTAAGTAGGTAAAAAAAATTAATTTTATGGTTGATAAGCTTACCATAATGTTGTTAACTCTTATTGAGTATAGGTCGTTAACCTTTGTCGAGTTATAATGAATACTAATAACCCTTGTTGGGTACATCAACAAGTGTTGATGGTGCCTGTAAGAAAAGGTGAAATGACTACATATATGTTTCTTAAATAACAATTAATGGATAAATAATGATAGTTGTGATGATTGTGAATGCAGGGTGAACTAGACTGAGAGTTCTTGATTGAACCTCTGTATATTTTTGTAAGGACCTACCCTATTCCAAAGGCTGGAAAACATTGAGGACGATGTTTCTCTCAAGGGGGGGGGAAGATGTAATATCCCTTGGTAAAAATGGTGAATGTTTATTGACTATAGGAAAGAAAGAAACTATTTTGTTTTATGGGCCAAGTGAAGGTCGAATAACTATTAAAAGGAAATATTTTGTTTAATATATTAAATGCATAGATGATTTATGTAGTTAGCCATAAAGTCACATTGGGAAACAAAGCTAGATAAGCTCACAACCCAGGTAGTTGAAAAATTATGGGCTAGGCAATTACATGCCCAAGCTCCTCTTTGAAAATAAATTTCCAAAAATCAAGGGGATGAACAACTCGAGGTAGTTTGAGAGGAGGATAGATTGCAGAAGTTTGATAAGATATTATCATCAACAGACTCTAGAGATGGTTTTCTAGTGGAGTCCATCTAAACCTTCGATGCTCAAATTATAACCCTTGGTTAAGTCTGGTTTGGATCAGATAGTCACTGGGAAACCAGCCTTGTACCATCACTATTTTGAAACTACTCTGGGTGTGAAGTAAGCTTGGGGGGGGATACAGTGTTGAAGACTAGCCTCATTGGTTGGGTGGAGCATTGAATTCCCAGTGTGGTTCATTTTAATAAGAAGGAGGAAAAGATAAGTATTACATATGTGATTTTATTTTATTTCCTTTCTAAAGTGTTGACTGTGCTGGACCCACCAACATTCAAGGGATCACCCCGGTATGAAGTCCCAACTAGACCTCACATCATTTGGTGTGGGAGTCCCATCCGGTATGATGGTCTGGTTGCCATTATCTTAAGGATTTGCCTCAACCCTTTCTTTTTAGCACAGGAGAGTGGTTTGCTTTGTCTTCAAGAAGGGAGGTTCACGTGCCTGGTGAGTGTAAGTGTACTTGTGTCAATGGTTCTTTCACTGTGAGGGGAAGAAGGTGAAGGTGAGTTCCAGATTGAAAGGGATCAGTCCCAACTTGGCTAGGAACACACAACATAAAGGACATACACATCTTCTGGCGGAGCAGTCCACTCAGATGCGACCGTCACAACATACAAGGTAAGATAAAATGTGCATCACTCATGGATCAGTTTACATGAGTGCAATGGTTGTTACAACAAGGTTCATGTGAAAGGTCTTCCTGATGTCTGGTAGAGCGGTCAACATGAACGAGACAACATTAGCAGCATATACAACACACTTCCATTAATAGATTATGCATTACAACAAATGAATAAGTTCATATGTAGAACACAGGTTAAAGCAACATGCAATGCAAATATTAAAGATCAGTCTTACAACAAATACAATACATGTGTGAAAATGTGTTGGCCTGTTGACAGGATTTTGAATTAAGTGAAAGTTCCAAGACACATCGTTACACCATGCATCATTAACCCCGTAAGTGGGGTGTTGGACCCACTACTTACTCCTTAAAGAAAAGATTATAGACTCTCTTGGCTATGTGGGAGGAGTTGAGGTGAAAAGTCCTTTCATGTACAAATGAGGGGGGTATTTAGAGCCAAGGGTGAAATTAACCCTTCTGGCTGTTCAACTACCCTAATGACTGTTCAACTTCCATGAATTTTCGACTTACATGACTCTATGTTCAATAAGTGGGTCTCTTGGACTTCCACATTACATCACATTGATTGACAAAAAGCCCATAGTGGAGATGTGGGCAACATGACTCATGACCTGACTCGACATTACTTGACATGAAAATGATGGTACATTCATGTTGTTTTTGGAGTGCATGTCGAGCTACAATGTTGCTGAGTGATGGATGTTTTCATGGTGTATCATAGCTTCACCTCTGCATGGCGAAGTGCGAGGAATCTTTGATGGTCCTTGTTTTTCTTGATGAAGCTTTAGCATGTTGTTCCTTCCTTTCATGCTAGAAGGCTTGATAGGCTCACTTGTTCATGAAGGTGCATGTTCATCGCGTTTGTCTGCTTCAAATGCTTCTTTCATTTGTCCATTGGTGAACCTGTCCATATGAATGTGCTCCCTTCATTCATCATGTTCATCGTCTTGACATGTTTGTTGGTGTACCTGTACCTTTAGTCACTCATGACAAGATGACATCAAATCCAAAACCTCCTAGTCTACCATGAAAAATGATCATTCATATGTAGGTGACCGGGAGAGGTAGCAGGGCTGAGATGCGGGATGATGGCTCTGGGCAACTGCTGATGAAAACTACACAAGATTCACTAAGATATGGAGATAGACAATCTAAGTCGAGAGTGACTGTCTGCAAGGTCTGGCTTGACCGGGAGGAAAAATTGAGAAAATTTTGGGAGGGACAGTCTAGGCTGCAAGAGGGCAAGGTTTTCATGCTCTATGTATTTTTCAAAACAAACAATCAGCATGGGTTGGTTAGCCAGATTGGTGCAATTTGCCAAAGGAACAAGTCGGGCTGCATGAAGGGTCAGCAGGCAGGGATTGCGCAATTTTTTTGGGGAACTGCCTGGGAGACTGGTAGCTAGAACTACACAATTCCTAGAGGGAACTACCAGTTGGCTACTGGGTCACTCGCAACGAGAACTGCGCAATTCCCAGAGGGAACTGCCAGTTGGTTGCTCAATCACTGGCAGCAGGAACTGCGTAATTCCTCAAGGGAACAGGTAGTCTGCTACTAGGAGTTGTTGGCCTGGAAAACTACACTGAGGCTAGGAGGTTAGCTTGTTGGTCATTTCTGCACAATTTTTGAGTTGAGCTGAATGATGGTAGCAGAAGTCCTACTCATGAGCACACAATTTATGAGATGAACAATTGGTCGACTGTCTATATGAATAACGGAGGAAACTGCGCAATTTTATGAAGGAGATAGGGACGGGCACTTAGTGTCTATCTGGACTGTCTGCGCAATTTCCTCAGTCGGTTGAATGGGTGAGGTCAATGGTGTCTATGCAATTGTTGAGGGGAGTCAGCCCCAAGGTGACTATCAAGTCTGACTGTCCAGGTGGCCATCATGAGAGTTGATTGAGTTGTTTACAGGTAGTGCAACTTGAAAGGACAAGCTTAGTGCTTCTGCATTGTTCTCATTGAAAATTGATCGATACAAAAGGGGGTGATGGTACAACTATCAATGAGGATTCTGGTCGTCAGAACTTTAGCAAAAATGACTACATGTGTGAATAGTCAAAAGGTGCATAGATGGTCATTCGAACACACACTCGCATGAATTGACGGCGAAACGACTGACCATCTAGACGCACATGTTCAACATGACTAACCGATGGTGCAAGCGACAAGAAAGAAACTCGTGATTGATCGTTCATTGATCGATAAAATGCTTGTGCAATAACGAATGTGACTCCGTGTGTGAGTGCGACAAATGATTTTATGGCGAACACAACAAACACATGACTTGGACATCAGTATGCAAAGACTTGAATGCAATGAACAAGCAAGGCGGATGTAAAGACTCACAAAAGCTCACAAAGTGAACCCGAGTGTGTGCAGTCATCAAGTGAACTCTTCAAGGGAGGCTCTGAACTTGGTGCAGGCCAAAATTTTGGAGGGTGGTTGTAGTCGCTACAACACTTGGTGACACATTGGTAGAAATCCAACTTCTCTGTTTCAATTCATTTCTAGCAGAGGACCTTGGTCTTTTGGGGAGTATTGAATCATTGTGTAGGTTAGTTCAGTTTCCCCACTTACCCCATGGACATACATGGTTCACCCTTTTCCAACTCAGTCAAACAAAATCAAACTTTCAGCTTAGATCTCACTGTTTCCAATATAGGAAGGGTAGTTTAGTTCGCAAGTTGAAGATTTTCAGAGTATAAATTTTCATCCTGGTGTTGCTCTACTACTAGCAAGCCTAGACAGTACCCCGAAGGAGTCACGCAGTAACACACACATTGTTCCACTGCCAGTGAGCCTAGTCAGTACCCCGATGGAGTTACATGCCTCACCTCTCTGCGTAGGAAGCCTTTCTCTTCTTTCACCTTTGTATTTTTTAAGAGAAATGTGCATAGGCACTTATTTATTTTTTGGGGGCAAAAGAGGGATCCCGACTTATTGAGAGTAGAAGAGGCTTTTCCTTCAGAGAATCATGTAAGACCTCTAACATACATTTTCACGTTTAGATTTTTCCCCTTCTCCATTTCTACTAGTTGGATTAGCTTAAACACATAGAGCAAAAAGATGAGTATAGGCATGGGGCTTCCCAATGTGGACATAGGTTCATGGTTGGACCAAACCTTCCCTTACAGATGGTTCGTATTTTCCATTAGGACTTCATGAGCTGAAGGTTGTAACCAATCACAAAGAAAATGGACACAATACGGACCAAGGTCTGCAATGTCACAAGTCTCTTCAAATTTTAGCCACATACTCTATTCAAAAGCCATAATGTAGTAGTTGGAAACAATTATTTCCGAAACAAAAACAGTAATATATCAATTAAACAAAATGAATGTGAACAAAAATACTAAGAAGAATAAAAAAAAAAGCGAAAGAAAAGATAATAAGCAAAACAAACCAAATGAAATAATGAATAGAAAGCAGACTATGTACATGGCACGGGCGTAGCCCGGCCTACTACAACTAGTGTTTGAGGACTTGGTCGTTGAAAGGAATATTATCAATCCTCTTATCAAGTGATTGCAAACGATATGTGTGTGAGCCAAGTTTCTTGTGTACCAGTACTGGTCCACCGGGCTCTACTACCGAAACCTGGTGGCATTCCAGAAGACCTTCAAGTGGAGACAACACCACTGTTTCAAGCACTATGTGCAACATGGGCTCGGATGATGGGACAGGGTAGTTGTTTTTACTCTAGGAGGGGTTGAAGTTTCTGAAATCAATGCATAAGTGGATCTTCCCAGATTTCTTACATGTAAGATTTAAATCATAAAACCAAGTATGATGACGAACTTTGCAAGTAATCCAAACACTTAAAATGTTAGTCAATCTTTTCGGCAAAAGGAGGACAAACAACATGTATGTGTTACATGTTCTTTACTGTAGTGGTGATCCAAAAAATGGATCTTAGATAAACCTCTAAGTCTAAAAGATTTCATATAAGAGGTAAAAGGTGCCAAATGGCACAAATCCTTTGTAAATCAGAGGAAACTGAAAGTCATTTCCTGCTATCAGAAATAGTCTCATTGCAGAGATCCCTTCATTCTGAATCCAATGCAACTTGAATGGGCAAAAACGGACTTCAGATGCAGAAGCTATCATAAAATGAAGCTGCCCTTTTTCAAAGGAAAAGGAGGCAAAATCCCTTGATAATGGGTCCTAAAAACCCTCTAAGTCTTCCAAATCTCCCAAAAGGACAAAACCATCACAAAAGGAGAAGTTATGGAAAATTAGGATTACACCATTGGAACCAAAAAAGATGAAGAAAACCATGAAATCGAGCCTATCGGAGGCTTACACCAAATATTCACATGAGCCATCAGAGTTGGCCAATCAACGGTCCAGATCCGATCGGGAATCGCAATCGGCGAAGGCAGTTGGGAGGCAATCAAACGCATAACTTGCGATGGGACCAGGCTGATCCGATACCGCGGTCATCAATATCGGCAGATCGCAATCGGCGTTGGCATAAACCATGTTATATGGGAAAGACCTCGGGTTTGAGTGATTTGCGATTACAACAAGTTGCATTGCAACATCGCATCGGCAAATTACAGAGGAGCAGGGATATGTTATATACATATAACCGATATGCAACGAAAACCCGAACTAAAAGGGTTCTGAAATGAAAATATATAATATTTCAGATCCACTAAAGCCATTTTTTACGATAATTTCACAGTTTTAATGAAATTTTAAAATACAAAGGGAAATCTTGGAACAAGGAATCAGAGGCTTGTGATAGCGATTATGGGTAGACCCAACGGGAGTTTTGGATGCGATTATGAAAATATTAAGCCCAGTGAACAGTGATTTATGTTGGTTTTCCCGTGTTTTACAACGTTCTCTGTGTAAACAGAAAGTGACTATTTCTGAAGGATTCAAAGCGTTGGTGGCTCCTTCCATTGTGGAATAGGTGGAATTCATCCCCGAGGGAATTTAGCAATGATTGCTAATGCTCAAAGAAGGGATTCGAGTGGACCAAAACAGGAAGATGAAGAGCTTGAGAGGGAAGTGAATCAACAGCACCGTTTTGGCTTAAAATCCATGGATGTCAAAGACAGAAGGGCTGGTTGAGTTGATGCTAAGTAGTTGTCGATTGTTGTTGGGTTTTGTTGCTGAAAGTGAAGACAAGGTGAAAGAGGCAACATAGAAGAAAAAAGGCATCCAAGGGAGTCACTTGGAGTTCAAGTGAAAAGCCCGGAGAGAGTTGTAACGTGATAGAAGGCAGAAAGAGCAAGAGTCGGAGCCAAGAGCTAGAACCAAGAGCCAAAGAGCTAGAGTCAGAGCCAAGGGCCAAAACCAAGAGCTAAAGAGCCATAGTTAGAGCCAAGAGAAAGAACCAAGAGCCAAGAGCCAGAGTCAAGAGCGAGAGCTTCAAGAGCCAAGGGATAAAATGGTGTCCGAACCCACTGTTTATGTGTAGAATAGTAGGAGTTGAGCCAAAGAGCTTGTAAAAAGACTTATACCATAATCCCAGAGAACCTAGTTGAGTTGACTAGAGCTCACGGAGATGTAGCCCAAGAAGTGTGGGTGAACTCCTAATTAAATTGTCATTTTCGTGTGTATTTTATTGCTGCATTATCTCTGCTGTCTTATTTACTGTTATATGTATTTATACATTAGTGTCAGCACACTAATTTACAGAACAACAACATAAATTAAAGCAAGTAATCAGTTGAAAACAAATACAAGCATACACTATATTTTGAAGCATTTCTTAATTCCGCATTGGTTAATCATCAAGACTTGGGAATATTTAAAGCTTTGGAAGTGGGAGAGGTTCTTGTAAGTTAGACAAGAAGCTTAAGTGCCCCATTTTCAAATCAGATGGTATCGGAGAAATAGGTTTGATTAACCCCACCTTCAAAGAAGGTTATATCAGAATGCTTGATTGACAAAGCAAAAACTACTTGTCTGAAAGGTGCTTGAACACAAGAGGTTGATTGTATGCTTGTTTTGTAGACTGACTATTTTCTGAGTTTGCAGAGGTAAAGGGAATGTTGTTGATAGCTCAATATAGGAAGGACAAATAGGAAGAAGGGTTGAAGGCATTCTTCTATCCCAAGGACCTCAAGGAAATCCAAAGCATAAGAGGTTTGTTGCAAGAGGTTGCTTAAATAAGCTCTTTATTTATCTTGTTGAAGTTTTTTTTGTTCATTAGCATAACAACGACTTCTACAAGTGGGTCCTCAAATTTTGCGTTCTTCACAAGATTCCTTGATGAAGACATGAAACAAGAATTATCCACCATGATGGATATGGTGAGAGAAATGTATGAGGATGGAAGGACGAGTAGCATGCTTAGAAAGTAGCTAAATTCCATGAAGGAAGAGAATTTGCAGTTGCTTGCTGACAAATTGCGGGAAATGGAGAGGCAACTTCATATTACAAATATGAACATGAAAAGGATGCATGAGTTGGAAGCACAACTCTTTGTTGCCCAAGAAGCCTTAGTCAAGTATCAACTTGAAGAAGAGGTAAACCATTCCACTTTGTCTTCAAATTCTTCTGAGAATTCTTATATTGGTTCTTTTGAAAAACATACTAAAGTCATAGGTTCCAAGCTAATGTCCAAGATGGGTTATGAAGGAAAGGGCTTGGGAAAACATGCACAAGGTATTGTTGAACCAATAATGGTTGAGGAAAGGCCTAAGTATTTGTTGAAAAGTGTGAAACAAGAAATGCTTGTTGAGAATGCAACAAGATGATGGATCTTAGTGGAAAGGAGTCGCCTTCACTAAGAGGGCCCGCAGGCTAATTTTGGCGCAAGTCTATTTTTAGACTATGTCTATTTTTAGACATATGGATCATGTCTATGGATTGCAGGTTGTTGTTTACGGATGATTGATCAAGTTGGAAAAAATAGATGGACTTATATTTTTAGACCACAACGGAGTGACACCACAGCGAAGTGACTGCTCAGTCTAAATATAGAACAGTCAAATATTATTAGCTCATAATAATATTTAGACTATAAACTTTGTCTTATTCTCTTGGAGCACTTCAGGATGAGCTTCGGATGTGGTACATGCAGATCCCAGAAGGAAATACATGGTTACCTATGGGATGACTAATATTTGCATGCAGGACTTCAGTTAGAACTCAAGTGAGTTGAGTTTAGTGGACTGGAGGTGCAGTTGATGGAGTTGTGTTCAGTTTAGCTTTGTTAAACTTGTTGTATTTAGTCTAACTGGCAAATAGACTAGAGATGAGTTGGGTGAATTAGTTATTAATTAATTCACAAGTTATTAACTTATAATACAACTAATGAATACATCAGTTAACTCAGTTGCATGTCAGTGCATGTTCAGTTCAGCAGGGACAGGTGTTAGAGAATCAGATTGCTATCAGTTGTGACTATAGTTGTGCATCAGATCTTGCACAATCAAGGGGATTGAGTATGCCAATGAGTTTGCTCACGTATTTTCCCACATTGTAGCTTGTGCTCACGT